>JAQGCM010000687.1:0-21678 GCA_034699705.1 Hymenaphorura dentifera
CAACGTAATGTTAAATCTTTTGGATTTCAACATTATGAGTCTGACTTACCCCAGATGGGGGGAAATGTTGTCATGCACATTTTGGTTAATCCTTCTTGCATCTCACCTTCAATTTACGACCATTCCGAACCTGATCTGATTTTCCACTAAATAGTTGTTGATTGCCAAAAGGCGGGACATCATTTATACTCACCCTGTATTACTCTTTACTCTTCGTTGAAAATAGTAACTAGGCGAACGTGGGTAACACCCATCTCAGCAAATGTTAACCCAATTGTGCAATTCTAGTTGCATCAGCTGAAGCTTAATAATTTTCCCAATTAAAGTATTGTGAAGGCATATGACTCGGAAAGTTTTTTTTCGTGTTTTGGCAACGCTATTTTGCGATCATTGTCTTTGGGACGCCATCCTTTCACAGCATATGTTATCTCATTCCCACCGCACCTATAACTTTGAAATTTGACTCTTGGACTTTTATTGTGTTTTCCTTATACCGTTTTTTCAGTGTAGATATCTCTGTTCGCTTTGATTCGTCACATTAATAGACTACTTACGGACATAGAGACATACAAATCGCTTGATCTTCCTTCGATAATTTTTTCAGAACAATCGGTTTAACCAATTTCGAGAAAAAAATTATAATGTGCTGGTGCTTAACTTTTAACTCAACCTACGTCTAGCTCAACGAACTTCATTAGTAAGAACCGAGCCGACAACAAAATTTAATTAACTTAATGTTCTACCTAGTCCTGGAATCAAATAAATGTCACGACTGGAATTCCACAAAGGCATCATGGGACGATTATGGTACATTACCTACCTTTAGAACCCCTTAATTTATAACCGAATGGTTTATAATGAAAGACATTTAATCACTTTATTTTGCGCAGTTTTGGGTAATACGGAATAGATTGGCCTATTGGCTCTGGCCTGTGTGCTTTTGAAAAACGAAAACGACTCTTTCTAAGTCTACAGTTCATAATTTAAAGTCAACAAAGTTTTATACTTACACTTAAAACAATAAAATTCCGAATTCTGAACTCATAAAAATATGCGAGGGTGGTAAAGTTCTCTTAAGTCAATGGCATGTAGATGATAAACTCTCAATACGCTTAGCATTCTAGAATACATAAATATATTTAATGCACAATTCTTGAACTTCTTCATGGTAAATGGCCGACTTTTGAAATTTGAATAGTTTACTACCTTGAATTGGCGCGGTGTGAATAATTCATTTGTTTTTGTAGAGTACAGTTGTACGTAAAGGAATGACGTAGCTAGTTTTTTTTATAGTTGTCGTGGACTTCATATGAACTCATATTTATTCAAAACACATTACAAAACCAACCCTTTGTTGGAATAATGGCTCGTATACTACGCCGAATATTTTATTTGTAATTACCGTACCCTCTGAGTTTTTGTAGTTATCAAGTTTAATTATAGTCATTTTCGCTTTTGCTATCTTTTATTAGCCGTTCTCTTCTTTCTTGACTCGAATAGCTGCAAACATGATACAAATGATACTTGAGCGTTGAGCCCTCAGTGTTCATTTGAGATTGTTCAAAGAATTCATTTGCCATAGTTGCATACACTTTCTGATGAAGGGGTCAAGCTGCTGGCTGATTACGAATTTTCTTAATATCCAAAGTTTCAAAATTCGAACGCCTTGTACAGTTCATGATGAAACTATAATAGCAGTCCTCTCATGGCGTAGAGGCTCGAACCGTTGATTTTGAATATTTACAAATTCCCATCAGAATTCATGGAATCAAACAATTTCTTTTCAATCTCCAAAGCAGATTAGTCATTAGTGCTAGTCATTCAAGGAAAACAATCTTCCATATTTTTCAGCCGTACCTCTGCCTCTTTGAAAAAAAACTTTACATTCTATCCGGCTAGCCCACCTGTCACTGCCTATATTAATAAATAATTTAATTTCATGATTTCAAATAATTTCTGCTGTTCAACTTTCAATTTGCAAGGACCCGAGTGTGTCTGAGTCTGGTTGGTTTTCGTGCGGAATCCATGGTCTAATCCTTGAACAATGTGAACTTGCAACTTTTTGCATTTGTTTTTACATACCCTTACCACCTGTACATTGTGCACGTGGATTACCCAATTGACTTGCACCAAAAGGTGTTCGAATATATTGCAATCTGCAGTCTGCACTCTGCACTGAACTGCATTCCTTGCCTGGCCAAGCCTCTACCTACCTGCCGCTGCAAGACTTTTGCTTACATTTCCGAGAGCCTACTAGCCTACCCACTTTTTTCCCTAATCTTTTTGAACCACCTTGCCAGGACATTGACCTTCTTTTTCTCCTTAGTTCGTCGCACGCATTCCTTCCACTTATTCTTCCCTGCTTTGACGGGTTGAGCTCTGCAGAAGGAAGTGTTTCTAAATCTTTATTATGAAAATGCTAGGAGCCCAGCTTCGCTGCTCCGTTGCATCTCAACTCTTTAAATCCCGTTCCTTCAGATATTAGTTCCAAAGCTGTAGCTGATGTTGAAGATGCGGAAAAGTCTTTCTTGTACACATCTATGAGAGTACGAGGTGGAATTTTCTGTCAAAGCTCGCCATAATATTAAGGCTAGTGGCAGTGGAAGTATGTAGTGTGTAGGACATTGGTTGAGGTTGAGTTTTGGGCTGGTTCTTCGGGGTATTAGGTTACGGTCCACGAATTTCGAGGAGGTAATGCAATCCAAAGCGCTGTGGAGAAATGATAACGCAACGCTGAGTATTTGGGTTCAAAATGCACTGAAGCTGAGTAAGCTGAGTTGTTATGTTAGTTGAAGACTTTCCTTTGGAGCGAGACTAGGAGAGAAAAACTTTTTTCCTGTCTCCCGAGTTCTTCTGAACTATTACTGTGCAGATAGTGTGCAATGGGTTAGGTTTGATTGGCATTTAAAAAAGTATCAACTTTGCTACTGGTCCTGTAGTTTGGTTTGGATTCGATTTTGAACTCCAATACCTCTTCAAGTACTTTGCACGACATTAAGTTTAATTGCATTCATTAGTCGTATAGAAGTTTAAGGCTTGTGCTTTTGTGCTTTGTGCAAATTGAATAAAGTTTGTAGAATTTGGAATGAACCTTGCGCCAAGCCAATGTCGTCCAATTTATTGTGAGACCGATTTGAATTCGCTGAGATTCAGATGTTAAACCCAAAAAATTTGTTACAGAGGAAGGAAGGAGAGTAAAGTGACGATCAGTCAACGCGACAACATCATTCAAAGAGTAAGAAATAAGTTTCCTTTCTCCGTTAACTGGATTATAACAAGCTCGCTATTTTAAGATTATTCTTCTTCAAAATAACTTCTGACACTTGTGAGAAAACTCATGTAAGTCCTTGCATTTGTGTTTCTTGCTGAATTTTCCATCTACTACTTACTTTTTATTCTCAGGTAGGCAAGGGCACGCTATGACCTTGGAAGACTATAATTATGGTAGGGCATGCCAGACGACTGAAATCAAACTAAAAGTAGAAGTGTTACTTGAGTCGAGTTTAAATTATTGCCGGATCTTGTAAACTTGTCTCGACTAGACCATTCACTGGCAAATGGGATTGGATTAGATTGGATAAGTGAACACGTCGGCTGGGTCGTTCTCCCTTTGCAACTTACGCAAATTCTAAAAAAAAATCATTACCTTTAGCCATTGTCGTTTTTTTTCTCGTTCCTCTAGATCTAGAATCCGGAATCATGTTTCGATGTTTCAATCAATTTACAATGTTGTCCAAATTGTGCCGACCTGCGTGTGCGTACGTAATATTCTTGGTTGAGTGAAACAGGATACGGATACGATTTGCATTCATTAGCTGCCGATTGAATGAAAATCGCTACATAGATTAAGTTAGCACAGAAACATCCGCAAGGTCGATTTCTTGTATTAAATCCATCGACGCGGTTTCGGTTCATTCAATCAAAGTATGTAGATTTACGTTCATCTTCATAGTCTCCGTAGCCGCCGTACAGTACATTGTATTTTCCATTCGAACCACATTTCTGGATGAATTTGAGATCCAAGAGCCAACTCAAGTGTAAATATTGTATTGAAATTTTAAATAAGGTAATGTAAGGTAACCCGCACCTCGCCCGACCCTTAGGCTGTGTATTCGTATTGCAATATTTGCCGAATTCAAGGCGATGTGTGGTAGTGTGGTATGGAGATTTGGGATGTGTTACTCTCCAATTTGACTGAGATGAAGATATTTTGAAATTTGCATTTGTGAAATACAGCTACGTACAACAACGACAGCAGTAGCAGTTTTAGAGACTGTCGATGATGAGAAACGTAGTAGATCGTGTTCTGCAATTTTGTGAGACGTCAGAAGCTGGCGTTTCGTTTGGCACTAAACCACATATGGTAATTTACCTTTGTGTATCGTTGGCAATTCAAATTCAAATTGCTTAGGCATTCGTGTTTTGTGGTCCTAGCATGGTTGGTGTTGGTCCGGGTTTGACATGAGTCTTTGCATGTCGTAGTTGGTGTGGTGAACGCGGGTCTCGGAGAACACAATCAATTTTTGAGGTCAGTCCGCCGCTTTGCGAATTCCGTATCTCTACTACTCTACGTTTTGGTTGAGTGAATTCGGCATTTTCTAATAAAAGCAGATGTCACATTCGTAGGAAGGGAAGAGAAGATAGAATGCAAAAGTTTGTCCGGACACAGCTATTCTGATTCTAACTGGAGAAAGTCGGAACAGTATAAAGTTTCGTAGTCAAAACTGAAAGTCCGAGAGAGAACAACGGTTAGGAATTTCTCATTTACTACTCTAGCTTTACAGTGACATTTTCCAAATGGAAGGGTTGTTACAGTTTGAAAGTTGAACGTGATTACACTGGCAAAGAATTTGAGTGAGTGGAGAGCAAGTTTGTGCGTCGGAGTATCAAATTTACAGTTACATCTTCAATTTATACATTGAAAGTGTAGGGCATTAGCCACAGGAGGCAGCCAGGTAATGAATTCCTTCTCTCTGAGAACACTGACCATCAATAAATACTCCCGTTTGAGCTTCAATTTGAAAGAGTTGACTATAGCCATGCTTTGCCAGAGTTGCCCTAATTGCATAATTCAACTCAGACTCAGAGGCAGCTTGATATGCTTGCATATTAGAATTTGAATTCCAACATCCAACAACTCCACAACTAAAACTAAAGCATATTGGACTTGGACTTGGGGATTGGGACACCAAATCCAGATGCAGCTTTCGCAAATTACAATGTTTTGGCGTGTTGTGTGAAATCAAGTGTGTTTTTATTGAATTCGGTTATAAATATAATTTTTCTGTTTTATTACTGCCACTGTTTCATATTTTACTTAATGCGTATAGCGATTAGCGATCTTTATTCTCATTTTTGAAATAACTGCTCAGTTCTAAGCGACGTTACCACCATTCGCGGCGATCTGCACTTGCCAGATTTACTTGATGTACCACATAACAACATACAACAATCCTTTGATTTTTAATTTAAAGAAATTTCTGTATTTTATATATTGGAGTTTGTGAAACTGTTGAGTATTACCTACCTCCAGATGTGCAACCTCGCTTTTATTGATTGCTGGTTTGATGTTGATTCGAATCAGTGTCCTCTGCATCGATCTAAATACTAACGTATTATTGTATTTTAGTACGAATATTGCTAATTTGGATTATTTATTTCACAGCTGGTTATCCGAGATAAGCTCTAAATGAGTTGAGTACGTCACCGCTTCATCAACTTCAAGTTCGAGCTAATCGTCTGTCGAAGATACCATCAGATTATAGCTAAAAACACTCCTCAATCATTGGCTGGGATGAATTATTTACATTAAATCTCAAGTGAAGTGTAGAACTGAGCGAAGTTGCTAGTACATTATTCATGTTTTAGTTTCAAGCTCGAGTTGATTTTGCAACCTTCCGGAGAATACAACGGACATAGTAGGCAGGAAAGGATAGTTTGAACAGTCATTGTTAAGGCTGCGGACTAGCTCGAAAACATTAATTTGAATTCGTACTAGGATTTCCTTCCGTGTACGGTTGCGTAAACAACTTTTAGAGTTATGCAAATGCAGAGCAAGAGCAATAAATACTGCAAAGAAAAAGAATCAGCTAGTTTCTTCAAGAATCCATCCAAACACCGCAAATCCCAGTAACGTTTCATTTTGGACGGCGATAGGATCCAAATAAATAAATAGAACCTTCGTTTTTTTAACAGTGAACATTGTTCTTCACCTGAATTGGCTGTATCTTAGAAAATTTCTACATTACTTGAACGCCGAAACATCGCAGCTGAACTTGTGGTGACGCCAGCGACATACGAATATCTCATTTGGATGCCAACATTGATTTTTAAAGTGCAGGTGGAACAAAGTAATTTGCTTTGAAGAAGTCAGAGGAAGAAGCATTTTGAACAATTTAGGCAGGCAGTGCTTTGAATTGTACAGCTGCTTTTAGTGTGGAGTTTTGAAATACGACTTGAAAAGATGGATGTCACGAGCAGCGGGGAAGTAACTTTTCTCTTTCAGCTAGGCCTTGTCAGAGACTCTGTCACCGTTGACGTTTCGAGTCTCACTTTAAAAACACTCAAGGATCTTGCCTGTGAATTTATCCTTCGGAAGGTAAGTGTCTTTGTTTATGTTATTAATTTAATAAGTAAGTGGAATTTCCAAGTTGAGTATTGTTACTCCACAAAGTCTTTCATCCTACATTCTCATTGACTTTACTCATGTTAGCACATCTGAGTTTCGGTGAAAATTGATAAGCGTAGCGGGCCTAAGCCCCTTTTATAGCATTAGAAACCTTTCCATTAGTGTAGACACTAGAGAAGCTTTCAAAATAATTCTGATTAGAGCTTCGCTGTGCAAATATTACAGATGCTATTGAATTTCTAGTGAAAATGAACTTTGAATGTTTTTAAGCAAATCACATTAGGCCCCGCTTTTCTAAGAACTTGGTAATTATTATGGGTTGAATCATATTACATACTCTGGCTGGACGGTTACCAAATTCGGAGGCTGACTTCACTCAAGAAATTGTTCGGGAATGTAGATTCTCAGTGTTATAATCACACTTGTATTTTAGTCATTGCTTCTCTTTGGTTAAGCAGTTTCCATATTAAGCAATTAAGCAAATCCACGGCGTGGACTTAGTTTTTGATTGGTGAGAAGTGTGAACTAGTCGAATTTGTGTACAATTTGTAAGCTGTTAATAGGAATAATTTAATGGCTAACAAATTGATGAATAACTGCTGAATGTATTTGAGGATTGAGAATTTACCCTTCAGATGTTTCGTATAACTTTTCTAAGCTTGAAATATGTGTCTGTATCCTGTATCCAATAACGAAAAATTGACGAATATGCCATAAAAGTCGGAAGGTTTTGAGTTAGCGTCCCATTTTCAATCGTAAACTTAGCCAGAAACAGTTCCACGAGGAATATTTCTTGTTTACGTGCGTTAAGTCATGTTGTTTGTATCCTAAAAATATATCAATCACTCTCACTGTTGTACGCTGCCTAACAAATAGCTGTGAAGCCTTGCACTTCGCCATTCAAAGCTTTGCAGTCAGCAATTTATTTTTTGAAAGACTTCAATTGACATTGGCACATTGACGTTGAGATTGAGATGTCTTTCAATGGAAAAGTGTAAAGAAATTTCTAAGCACCTTGGCTTGTATTTGTTTGTCTTTGTGCTCCTTAAGTATTTTGCGAAGACGAAAATAGTGAAGGTTGACACAATTTTGCCCAAGTTTGGACTGTGAACAATTAACTTCTTATTCTGGATGTAACAGCAGACCTTGTCGGTTTCTTCAGCACATAATCTGTGCTTTGCGCAACAATTTAAAGAATGTCCTAGCTTAATTGCCTTGACTAAAGTATAGAGCGCACAACTTAGCTACAAACCAAGTTTATGCTGCCTTCTGAGCGTATATATCATCTACGAAGGATATAAGAAGAGATCAGGCCACCGGCCACTATACAGAGTCAGAGTCATATTTGGGAGTTAGTTAATCATAATAAATAATTAAGCATAAAAACTGCTCCTTCGCGTATCACTTCCACTATTCGGCAGACCTAATCAGAATGCGAAAACAAATCAAAAATAAGGCAGGTTTGTTTGTAGCCAAATACCCACTACAAATATTTTCGTGAAGGTAGAAGCAGAGAGAGGAGAGGATACTTAAGAAAAAGAAATTTTAGCCAATTATTTTCCATGAAATCAAATTGTGTTTCCTAATATCTCTCAAGGGAGTTGTTTTTCTCAAGAAATCTCATTTCCCATCATAATTGAGTCATAAAGGATTCCCAAATCCCAAGCTATGCAGTTTTAATTTCTTTAATTTTGTTTATGCATTTCTTCTTATTAAGTAAATTATGATTGTCTCTTCAGCGCCAGGCGCCAGGTTAAGCATGCTTCGCGAAGCAGTTTTGGGTTTGCTTAAAACAACTGTGTTGTACTATCGTGCAGTTGTGGTTTCATATTTCTGGAAGCTGAAGCTATAAACCCAAGCTGTTGTAATGGAGTTGTTCCTCTAGTACAAACAGCATTACAAGCTTTAAATTTGACCCAATGAAATTTCGATTTACTCGAATCTACAGTGAATCTTGCCAACTAGGACTCACACCCACATCCAACAAATGCAAAGTCCATAAAATCATCCAGATGCTGGAGAGCAAACTAAACTCAGCTTGTTATGTACCGAGAAAGCATTTTACTACTATGCGGGCGAAGGCCACGCGTGTTCTTTGGATTATTTTCGCTGAGAAAGTACTAGTACTGATTCACGCTTTTGGCCTGTATGTCTGAAGATTGTTTTGCTACTGAGGCATGCGGGCCGGGTAGTGGAATAGAAGAACAGCAAAATAATTGCAAAACTACGTACTGTAAAATGTGCAAAACACACAATGCGGATTCGGAGTTCGTAATGTTAGGGACACGGCTACGAGCATAGTTTGATCTTGTTATGGTGGTAATTCTGGTAATGTTGTACAAATGTTTCGGAAAGATTCTCTGGTGTTGTCTTGATTGTCAGTATTAGCTAGGGTTAAACTGCGCGCCTGGTTGTTAGTTACAATTTGAAGACAGCATGTAAGCATCCACAGCTGCAAACAAATTGGTTTTTGCGAAGAATGTTTCCAGAGGTTGCATTAAGTGTGATTGGCATCAGATAGACAAGACAATGTCTTAGCAAGGCAAGAAAGTAGATTTATGCTAGCCGAAGGATTAGACGAGACTGTGGCTGAAGGGGAAAAGCGCAAAACTGGATCTTCAAGTCTGCCAGACAACTGTGGGGAATGTAACTGTTTTGAAATAGTGCGGCTTGTAATGTAACAGTGTAGTGTTAGGACTTGTGCAAAATCCTCAGCCCTTCCGTCAAACCACATATCATGCAAACTTTGCAAAGTTAAGTGTCCGTGCTGTGAACATTTAGCTTAAGGAGAGGAATTGCCGGCTTGTACATTGTGGTTGGCTTTGGTTTCTTCTTGCACAATCCCCTTTCCCGCATGAGATCTTATAGTTTAATGCAAAGTTTAATCCGTCTTCACTTTTTTATAGCTATGATTGGCATGGCTGTACATTCGTGTAAGTGTAAGTGAGGATTGGCAGGGCATTTCTGCGGCAGACCTTGCCCTTTTGGCACACTTTTTATTAACGTCGCTATCTTGCCATGAATTTAGCTCGTGGTTTTACATCAGCATCTGCATACCTCTAAACGTGCTAACATAGAAAGTCGACTTGTCATCTATCTTAATTGCTGAAATATCTTGAAGAATTGCGAACTTGTATTCAACCGAACTCCTTACCTTGAGGCGAGGAAAATGCTTGAAACACTTCCAAGCCAACCCCTGTCGTCGCTCGGACCGTATTTAGGGATTGCGTGCTAATCAGCTTGTGTTATCATTTGCACTATTACATTACATTATCCAATGTACGTACGTATTACGTATAAGGACCATTAGAAGAGTATGTACATTATTGAGCGGTGTTAGTCCTAGCCACTCAATGGCAACTCTACCTTGTATGTAAACTAAAGGAATTGTCAGGCCGGGGCAGGTTATAAAGCCTTGAGTGGTATAAGTTTGTTGCATGCAATACAGCAGGACTAGTTTAATTATTTGAGTCACTTTGCTCAGAGAAATAAATGGCTGTGCGGAGGGTATCATTGGTTGTCTAGGAGCTTTACTATACATTCTGTACTCCTTTCTAGCGGCAACTGCTACTTTTTGTATACGTGGTTCATGATGCTGACGTCTTTTGACTTCATTACTTTGCAATTTCGACAAAGGTGGGCTTGAGTTAGAGCCGTAAATGCAAATGAGAACGAAACACCGCATGTCGATTCTAAATTTCTCGTATATTCTAAAATGTGGGTTGAGTGACTAAATAGAGACAAGGAATGACACGTAAAAGGCAGGACAATTCCTTGGTATGAGGTGGAAATTTACAACCCAAGAATTTAAGCTTGTCTAAATCTTGGTTCTCAGCGTCAGCAATGACTTCCTTAAATATTTGTCTATGTAAACCTTGAAAGTTGTGAACACGGTATGGATGGTAGGACTTCCGCACAATAAGATTCGGAAGCAGGAGAAGTAGTCTTTCCGTTACAGTACGCCGGAGTACGGTGTAGGAGAGTCAAAACAATTGGAAATAATAATGCATCTGTGAATATTCGCAGGACCAACGATCAGCTCTTCATGATCATTGGGGTTTATTTCCACTTGGATATTCGAGTTTTGGTTTATAGCTTTGCCTTCCGCTACTTAGAGTTTGGTGATGCGATATCTAATGAGAAGATGAAAACTCACGAATTCAATTTCCTACTTATGTTCAATCAGGACTCACAAGGATTATGAGAAGAAATAGTTCCCTTGGTGAATGTAATTTCGGCAAGTAATCCACATTTTACGCATCCACCCTTGCTCGGATATCGATAGGGAAAGTTCATATACACACTTTGTACTAGGTAGATGTTTACACTATTCTCTAATGAAGTTTTTATTGGCTTGGAGCACGCCTGTTTGGTGCGGTGCGAAGAGTCTCATAGTCTGAGCATATAAACTAAATAATTTTGAAAAGTGTAAACATGAGCCTTGCCCTTGAATGGCTTGAGTTCACTTTCAGGTTCTTCAGAACATCTCAGAAGTCCCATTTTATAAGTACTCAAAAATTCAATTACTTTCTTCGCTTTGTCGTTCAATGTTGATTTTTGTGCTTCAGTTAGCTTAAGTCAATACTAACTAGATTGGGGTGCTTTTGATCTAACCTTTGCCATACAAAAAAAATAGTAGGATATTTTCGCATTTTGAGATTAAAGTTTATCGTTTCATTATATCTCAAATGATCCTTAAAGTCTGCTAAAACGAGTTTCAGGAGTTTAGTATATCTTAAATGTCAATGTACAATATCATGTATCAGAATCAGGCCATGATATGATCCTGTAACCAATTTTTTTGTTAGTTCATGCGTCTTGAAATCTTGCAAACCCAGAGTAATTCGAACTAATTCGTAGAAGTACTGTAGACTGTTCATTTCGACAGCAAAGGCCTTAGTTTAATTGAAAGAGAAATCCCGCGGGCTTTATGTGGCCACACTTTCGACAATATCCCATGGAGTGCAGTCCATTTATGGCAAGCCTAATAGCAGTACGATGAATTTGTTTGAGTTGCAAAACTAGTGTGGGTAGTGTCTTGTTGGGTCCTATCAAGTATCAAGCTCAGTTTAGCGAATCTCATTCATATTCAGCGAATTCAGCCCAGTAATTAAAAACACACATACGCGTAGAAAGTAATAATGTCAATCATTGTACGAGCTTCGGGGGTACGTCAATCAACGACAGGGGTTGAAATAAACTTTACTGTTGAATTAGAATGTTAGTGCTGCAAGATGTTGTGATTGTTCCTTTGTAGCAGAAATGACCGATTATTAAAGAAGCCCGAAAGCTCTCTTTTGACTTTCAAGTTCTAGAGTTGTAAGTTTTGCCTAAGTTTGTAACTCTCGACGTCCACAAGCCTGAGTAAAAGTAATCAGCATCTGGTGGGTGAAAGTGAAAAATTTATCAAGCAGTGGGAAAACCCAGAGTCTATTAAAGGATAATTTATTAAAGGAAATGATAAAGAAGAAGAAGGACTATTCTTGAAGCCAATTTAATGTGGTCTAGGATTGGAATTGTGACTGAGACGCTGGGCCTGAATTATGAAAATTATATTCTTTGAGAGCTTATACAAAGCGCACGTGGATGAGAACTCAAGTCCATTCTTTTAAAAACCTTTTGAAAGCGACTTTCTCTTCTTCTGTTTCACTCCTATCCTAATTCAATGAAAAATGATCTTATCTGGAGTCTGGCCTGGCGCGTGTGTTCAATGAGTATGTAGAGAAGAAGCAATATGCGATTGTAGAAAGTGCTGAATGGAGGGGAGGGGAGCACGGTCCCATGCACTCCATCAAAAGACTAAACCAAGTAAAAGAAGAAATCACTCAATGGAAAAACTCGGGTGACAAATAGAAGTGAAAAAATATGAGATAAGACGCACTCGGCTGACTTGGCGTTGGCATCCTTTCTAGGCTACATAAACAAGAGAAGGTCTGGAATCTGAGTTTTAGACATTTAGTCTGTAAGAAGAAAGCCAAATTAGAATCTACTCTTTAGTTTTGCTTTTTGCTCATCCACTATCCAATTTCGGAGCCTTGCATCGGGTTGGGTTTCTTCGGCTTCTAAACTATAAATCATTTGATGGAATTCAAGTATATGTGCAAGAATTGGGTAGCTCTTGTTCTTGTTCTGCACTACTTGGCATTGGAATGAAGTGAGAGCTGGGTTGAGTTAAGTTGGCTCCAATCCTTGGCATGCTTCACTTTTACAGAATATCTACTCGAGCACTCGAATAAAAAATTAAGAAATGAGAAACCCCTAGAAATTGAGATTCATTCCCTTCTGGATGACTGGTTTAATTTGAATACTTATATGCGAAAGAAAGGGCTGAGAAAAGCTAGCAAGGCTACTCGTCAAATTCGGATCCAATATTTTCCTTTTGCCCACGGACTGCCGGCCTGGTGAAAGTTCTTCTCATTAGACATAAATGAGAAAACATTCCAGATTTGCTGCATTCAATTGTAGCTAAGATTTGTTAATTATTAAAGGAAAACCTCTTGCAATTCTTCTGAATTTTCGAATTGAAACTTAACTTTCATTTTTTTCATTTTGTGTTATGTTATTGAGCTCAGGGAATTTGAATTTGGCTAAATTATTTAAACATTTCTATTCTTTTGAACTGCCAAGAATTTGCAATCACAAGTCAGTGCAAAATATGCTACGTGATTTCCTCGGTGGTGGTCGTCATTCGTGGGAGACAAAACTTTTTAGTTTTGCGTAAAAAGAGTTGGGTTTCATAATTAATGAGACGTGCCATGAAGTTTCGCTTTCATGGAATGGAAACCTGGACCAAAGGTGTAGTTCGAAACTCGGCATTTTGTTTGGCGTAGTATTCTCAATGTGTACTTACTTTGGCCGCTTTGTTCTTCTGGTTGTTATCCGACTGTAAAAGTCTCCCGGTTGAAAACACTAATCAAGGGAAATCGGCTTTCTGTTGCTTTGTTTATTGTTCCATGTGGATTGTTGGTTGGCTCGGTGGTTGTGTATCTTGGAAGGGAGCAAATGGTAGTGCCTTGAATTCACCGTGACGGGCGTGACGTATCCTTTTATTTCCGCAAAGAAAGCAATATATCCCTCATGAGTTGAAACTGCGTAGCAGTTCTAACATCTTTCTTATAAATCGCACGCTTTCTAAATGAGGAAGCGGGTAGCACGGGGAAACATTACCTTGTTGCCCAACCCGCACTGGGAACATTCACGTAGGGAATTTTATCGGGTAAAATGCTCGTTGTTGGATGTAGTTTGTCGTACGTGCGTTTGTTTGTGAAGATGGAGGTCTCTCTGGTCCAGCCTTGTCTCACACATATTCTGGAGTAAGCCGAGTAAGTATATATATTATTGAACCAGGCTTCCAGGCCCGGTTCAAGAAGAAAAAAGAATTATCGTGTTACTCCTAGTCGTGAGGGAATGGAAGTCTGAAAACAAGAGTTTATCTTCATTTTTATTCGAGATTGAATTGTCTTTGGTCGAACCTGCAGTCCAAAAAGTCGTAGTCGTCTTTCGTGCTCGGAAGAACTGCTTCACTATCTTTAATTTTGGAGAAAGTGTGTATATGTAGTCAAGAACAAGATATGTAAACATTTCTCTAGCTGCAACGCAATCCATATTACGCCGAAATACAAATATTCAACTATTGCAGCTGAGCGAGCAGTTTATTCGTTTGCCTATACAGATTTTGGTTGGCTTTGTTTTCCGAGAGCTGAAGTATTTGTATCCAGCCGGAGTTGGGCCCATGTATGCAGCAATGTAGTCCATCTTAGTGTACGGACAACAAGCATTACTTATTATTTCTATACAGAAAATAATCATACGAGCGTAATTCGAATGTACAGTTTTGGTGAAGTTAGTTTGTGTGTTTGTTTGACATAGAATAAAAGAAAACAGTCCCAAACGCTGTGATTGCATTTCACAATTTCAAAGCATTCCGAAGCTCAAATGATTGCAGCAGGTATCCTTCCATTTCGATTAGCTGAGCTTTTTGTGAAGTTAATCCACGTCAAACTCATTCCACTGGAAAATCCCACTCGGACCCGAACTTCCACCACATTTTAGCTAAGCAGTTAGGCTCTGTCGGTGGAATGGCATTTGCAGTAGGTTGGCCTCATCCTCAATCCTCAACCAATGGTCTCAATGGTGTCCTGATGTGTTGCTGAGTTTGAAAAGCATACGGAAAGTACGTCGTTTTTGCAATTTTACGAGCTCAAATTTGTAGTTGTATTGAAATTATACTCTACAGGATTTGCATAACAATGCTTCTAGGAAATAATTTGTGCAGCACTCTAACGGTGCACTTTGGCCTCACATACGGTTGCGGTTGTGGTAATTCAGCAAATTCACTCGTTGTATTTGTTTTTCAGGAGTAGAACGATGCATTGCGTGACAGGGCTGGAGTGTCCGCCCAAGCATTTTTGGTTCAGTTTATTGTAATATTATGGGCTAGGGAATTGGTTCAATAAAATTGGCGGAAGCACTCAGAGTTGATGGAATCGTTCGTGTCTTAGCTGAGCGTCAAATGTACTCTGAAAGATTGACGATTTTTTGTCCGATAAGGAGAAAGGAGGAACTACGGACCTGTGAAATATAAAACCTAAATCTCTGCTCTCCCGAACCTTACGTTTTTTTTATTTGTGCTTAAGCGAAATAGTATCAGTTTCTCTTGTAACTTATACATTTTTGAAGATCGGCTATGTATTTATGTGGTCACATCATCACTGTAGTAAAAGAACATTTCCTGCTGTTCACCTTGCATACGATCAGCTTCAGTGAAAGTCAACTTTCACCAAGTGTGGTATTCTCCGTTCTCGAATTTTTTGCTGAAGCATTAGAGTCTGATCACAAATTTCGTTAGGTTTAGTCACGCAAGTAGATTGAAAGAAAGTTGCAGGGGCCCATGATTTGCCTGATTACACTGATTAGTAATCGTAGTCTTCCTAATCCTACTAATAAACACGCATCTATATTCGGATTTGTTGTGCCGTAACCGTCAAGCCCAAGTTCATATTCTTTTTCCGTTATATTTCACGTCGTATAGAACATGGGACATGTTGCATTTGGCTTAAGGAGGACAGCCTTAGTGATTAGGAGAATACCCGGGAAGAGAAAACTTCCAATCAACAGCTCCGCCCATCTCACGAACCAACCCGGAATCGAATCAGCATGGCGAAGAAGTGTGGGCAGCCTTATGCTGCAATGAGCTGATTTAATCCTAGTAATACCTGCACTTGCATCAGCGAGTTTCATCCAAAATCTTGAGAACAAATTTTCTAAATAACCGGAGATGTTGTCTATTTCTCTCGCACCCACATTGGTTTGGCAGCATCTTGATTTTTTTTGGATGCGCGACAAGAAGGCACTTGAATCGACACCATCAATTTGTCGAGACAAACTCGTCGGACTTTTCTCCTCCTACTACTTCCTGTTTTTATCCCTGACAAATCCTTTCACCGCATCGGCTCCTTGTCTTTTAAGTATTGTTTGGGTTCAAAGCTCAGACTCCACTAGGAGTATTTTAACCCCTTAAATCCCCACTTTATTTTTATCTCCTGTCACTGTCCTCCCACAAGGATAAACTGAGTGCGTGCAGTGCAATTTTTGGTGTATCACCTCTAATAAATTGGAACAGGAGTCATGTGTTTCTGCTGTATTGTAGGATTTCTAGCAACTAAAATCGATTCAGTTTCTCACCTAAACTCTAAAGTTTAAAGTTCTTGGAAGACGCCCACACTGCTATGTGCTATGATGTTAGTCATCGCTTCCCGTGTATTTGCATATTTCCAGTCTTGCTTGAGTAGATTAAATGCATAATTTGAGTAAACCGTTACTACAACATCCGTGCTGGCAGTTGCACAAGCCAGCCCCTAGTCCTAGCTGACAGGTTGAGAGCAAAATAAACAAACGTACGTACACATATCTCAAAACGCGCCGTCGTACACCGTAAAATTGAACTTGAACTTACGTGTAAAAGCCATGGAAGCAAATATGAAGTTGTTGTTGGTAAATTGTATAATTGTATTGATTGAGGATTTCATTCAGTGCTCATGTTCTGGCCATTGGTTTGACTTACTTTGCGAATTAATTACTATCAGTTGTGGCCATGCTCCAACAAGCCAGTCTCAAAGTAATCGAAAACTGTTGTTCTACAATTCCACAATTTTACATACTATTGCACTATTTCGAATGCATTCCCAATTTTCCGAAAGATTTTATTCTTTCAAATTCCAACCTACTCTGATCGTAGGGAGAAAGGGTAGACGGTGGAATAGGAAATTCGATGGAACAAATATTCGTTTGGATTACCTCCTGTAGTTCTCAGAATCCTAAATGTGTTTCAATGCACCAATGGCACTTCAAAACTAATTGTTGTCACGGAACACGAATGTCACATTCACTCAATGATTACCTTGTTTCGGATGGGTTCCGAGGTTCCCAAGAGTTGCACGAAAGGTCTTCGACAAGAACCAAAATCTGTGTTCACAATCGTCGCGGCGGTGCATGTAATTATAACTTTTCGTGTTTAAATTAAAATCGATCAAAACTTTAATTACTAATCTGTCGGTCCACCGTCATGGCAGATCGCTGCGTGAATCTGAATAAGAATGAGGCTAATTTTAGTAAAGTTTGCGTGTGAATGAATTACATGAGTTGAGTACTCCTACCAAACCCAAACTACCCTTGGTTTTACATGCAGAACTGAGCACAAGAGCAAGACTTCCGTTCATCCGTGCATAGGATTTCTGACATTCATACTTTATTTAGTTTGGTTCTTTGCTCCTGCTTGACGTCAGACCTCTTCATGAATGAAATGAAATTTTTATTCTTCCTTGTCTCCAGTGACACTCGTTCCTTTGAGACTGAGAATATTATTGAGTTACTTTAAGGCTAGGGAGTCATTCAAAGGAAAAATAAAGAGTTGCTGGAAAATTGAAATAGTTCTACAAAGGTAAAATCATAGCGTAAGGTGCATTGCTCTAGGCCCGTGTGGATTGGACTTGCTTCAACCTTATTTCGATAAATGGTTCTCAGATTCATCCGTCGGATCCTATTGCTGGCAATTTTCTGGTTCAGTGCAAAAGACTTGGATTAGGTTTTGTAGTTTGAGCTGGATCTTGGAGGGTTGGGTTTTTAACTGAACATAAAGAGAAGAAAAGGATGCCATTTGATTCATCTGGTTTCACTTTGAGATTGAGATTCGAGAAAGGCTCCTGCTAGCTGCTGCTGTGTGTTCACTCTAGCTTGAGGTAAGGATAAGGAATCATACAAGGAAGACAAGGATGGCAATGGCAAAGTCGAATTTGAATCACCACAAACACCACAAGGCATTGGCAGGGCAAGTCGAATTCAATTCTGGAACCTTGCTTACAAGGAAATGCTGGAGAAAGTGAAAGCAGCCGAGAGAAAGCTGGCTTTCTCTGTTTCTCCTCTTCTCATTTTTTGCCCTGGTCTGTTCTACTCTCATCTTTTATTTCTATCTAAATGTAATGGCCTTTAAGTCTTAGGCGTTGGGTTTGATGATTTTAGAGCTACGCCTGAGATATCATAGATAAGCCTCTACTCTGGCTTCATCCTTAGTAATGGATAATGGTTTTTATTCATACTTACAAGTAAAAGGACCTGACACAGTCTGCTTGCTTGACTCAGATGGGCTTTACTACCTATTGTGTTTTTTGGTGTTTCCTTCCTTGGAAAATAGAAACGAAATAGGTTTAGGCGTTGACGGCCGATGGCACATGTGGGAAAAGGAAGAAAATGATGATGATATAAAGTCATTTAATGTTATCAGAATTTTGCTCTGCTCTTTCACATTTATGCTTTGGGCTATTGCTGTAGCTCGACCTGGACGTCGACTGGCTGACTTCCACATCCGTTTCAGGCTTTCTCATTCATACGTGAGTTGATAGACGAAATGAAATGAGAGAGGGAAAGAGACATTAGGGTCCAAGCAATTTCATTTCGTATGAACAAAAACGGTTAGTTTGATGTTGAGTCAGGGCCAGAAAGAATTTTTTAGAATCACCCGCAGCAATAATTTTTGCATGCCACAATTTCATTTAGACTTGGAAGAAGATGCTGTGGCACAGCCCGCCTGGTTTCCTTCTCTTAGTCAAAGCAGTGCTTGCGCCACTTTCATAGAATGAGAATTAATTAACGAACTTTCTTCCCATCTCCTCCCTTCTGAATCATTTGCACACTAATTCATAAGATTTTTTCCGGCTGCCAGCCAGAAAAGAGTCTCCCTTTTATGTAGTTTTTTCTTTGACAACATTCCCTCCACTCTTCTGTAATGGTGTGGGAATTGGATTCTCCGCTGCCAACCAGAACCAGAGTTTTGTACAGTTTGAAGTTTTAGTTCGATACAACCAATTTTTTCACACTAGAGTCAGGATGTCGTATTTTTTAAAAGAGAAACTATTCCTATTCATTTGAATGGATCAAAGAGTTTTCCCTATTGAAGTTGCCAAAAAATTATTCACCTGATTTCATCTGGAGCTGTGCAAATAGGTGGTAATCTACAATATCCGAACAGCAGGCACACGAGAATTTGGCAGTGTTGACATGAGGAGAAAATTATGAACCAAGATAGACTATGCACCGGCCTTTCACTACTGGCTAGTACAATACGGATGAATTGAATTAGCATAACTGAAGGAAATGTTTAGTTAGGCTGATGGCATAGAATTAAGTAGAATGGTCCCAAACTTTAGACAAAGGAATAAAGGATGTCCATTGGAAGTGGGAATTTTGCAAATCTCTTAAAACAATGCATTCATCTTCCCGGGCTTAGGAAAGTGAGCCGCCCACCCCACAACCTCAATAGAAAGGAGACAGTTTAAATAAGTTTCGCAGTTTCCTCCTCCTAATTTCTGTAGGATTTGACAGGAAATTTTGCTCTACCATGTTAAGACTATCACTTTGTTCAACGATAAGTCGTCGTCTTGACAGAATGTCATCTGGGAATGGGTTAGTTTGAATGATGAGACGCTTGTTGTGTTAATTAATGTCTGTAGAAATTGCGACTTTTCTGCGAGCTTTATTTATGTCTGTTTTGATACTTGTTACGTAGCTTGATTCACGTTTAAAGTCGTAGACGTTCGAGTCCGCCATTCAGTTTGGTTTCTATGTATGGAATTAAGTAGACATCTGACACAACTGATGTTTCTCATAAAAATGTAACATTTCTTTAGTTCAGCTGCATGACTATTCGTGAACTCAACGGAAGTGAATTCTGAGCTCTGAGGTGGAAATTCCATTACTGACTGAAATTGAATTTGAAATTCTAGCTTTATTTTTCTAAAAGTCTTCGAGTTTTGTTCGATTCAAATTTCGACTGTTGACTTTGATGTTTATCTTGTGACATTGAACAAATAAATAGGTACAGGACAGTTTATATTTTGTAAGTGTACATGACAATGCTGATGCTGTGAAGCACCCAGCACCGTCACCGTACCTAACATAAAATTCCACTACTACTTCCACAGTGGAATTGAAAGTTCCACTCGACTCAAGCAAAGGGAATATTTTAACATTACTTCACTGTGTACTGCGTACTTTTCCCCAGAAGGAGGGATGTGCTGTCCTTCTCAAGTCACAAATCTTGTTTTCAGCAAGGAGAAAGCGAAGGGAAAGGCTCTTACTTTTTGCTTGTTCTCACGTGTCTTTATGTGCTGTCGACACAGTCGAGTGAGGCTGAGAGGACGAGATAATAGTTTTGAAAATTTGAAACATATTTTCCTACTAGCGGAACACGCACCGATACATGTACTTGAGTCTTGAGAGAGTGATAGTGTCAGTGTCCCTGTTTGACTGAAGTTTTCATATCCGAGCAAGAAAATGTAATTTATAGAAACTTCAAAATATGCGTGCATCTTGTCTTCGCTTGAAGCTTGGCAGAAAGAAGGAGTGCAAAATATCTTTGGATGAACAGATCCCTCAACCATGCATGAAATAGCCTTGCCTTCCTTGATGTTTTTGCATTATTTCATTCTTATTAAATTTTCTCCCGTAAGTGCCACATGTGTTGCAACGACGTGAAATTATATTTTGAAAGCCACTCGTACTGGAGCAAAATTGAAACGAGATTTTAGTGTTTGTCAATTTTACTAAGAACATACGTCACGACAGTTAAGACTTCTGTTTGCATTTGTTAAAAACGGGAGTCTAACCGGAATGCATTTGTCAGGAGACGTTGAGTTGTCAATTTCAATTTACGGCTTGAAGTTTGAGATTCGCCACATAATTTTTCACTTACTTTCACATTTCCTGGTAGTGGAGCGAACAGGAGCATACTTCAATGAAGTGTTTAAGTAGTAGCATTGGGCTCCATTACTAAATTATAAATTAATTCCGGCCTGTCAATAACCGAGTAGCACTCACATTCTCAGCCACAAAAACGAAGAGAAATTGATTGGTACGTTGTTTGTGCCGAACCAAATTCTGGAGAATCCTCAGAGATTTAACTGAACGACAGACTGGTATGATTTATTTCCCATTTCCACGGGGCATTACTCAAGTGAGTTATAAGCACACCCAGCCAGCACACTCATGCTCCAGTCTTATCAGCTCAAATACCAAACTTTTTCAAGCCTTTTGTTCTTTCGAGTGTAAGCACGAACTCACTTTCACTTTCATTCTCATCGTCAACCGCTACGAAGGCTCGGCTACGGCTTGGCGCTTTTACTTGCGTCACGGCCGCTCATTCCAACTAAAAGAGAAATAAAAGTGTTAGAAAAATATTCGTGCACTAGAAGCTGATTGATGCTTAAGCGAACTAGAAGTTTGTGCGTTTATGCAAGGCAGTTTAAGAGATTGTTCAAATTTACATATCAGCCGCACACATTTGTTTCAAAAATTAGCACTGATCTTGACAAAGTTGAGGCATTTGAAAGAGTCGCACCCCTAAATCTGCTAGACGAGTTTAAAGCAATTTTTTGGTCTATTGGTCTCAAACGTAATCTAGAATTTCTCATTTAGAAACAATACATGGTTTCAGTGTTCTGTACTGGCAGATGTTAACCTTAGTGCTACCCTACTTTCCTCTAGTTCCATCCAATTTC
>JAQGCM010000688.1:0-21642 GCA_034699705.1 Hymenaphorura dentifera
GAAGTATCTTGGCAATTGTGAGATAAAAAGAAAATTATGGATGAGTTTCATTGTTGAGAAATCTTTTGAGGGATTTGGAACCTATTTGGGTTAGGCATTTTCGTTGGATTGAATTGTTAAATTGCATTGAGATTTGAACTGGATTTGAGATCTTCGTCAGTTTCTGTTGGATTTCTGAGCTGTTAAAGTCATGTTCGATATCAAGGAATTTTTGTGAACCTGTGAAGTGATTGTGCGAGTTTGTAATATTTTTGGATATTGGTAATGGAAGTTCGTTGTTCGACCGTGTGATTTGTTCATCCTTTAAATTCTAAACATCAAAACACGGGATTAGAAAATATAGCACACGAAAGTTTTGAAATTCCGCGTCTAATCCATCGGTTTTGAGAACTTGGGAATACAGGTAGGGAATGAAATATTGAATCTTGGATTTGGATTAAAATGGATTTTTGGTACGCTATGGCTGTACCAATAATTCACACAAAAGATTTTTGGCAAAATATGATCGCAACAACGAAATCACTTCTTCACACTTGCTTGCTAGTGATGTGAAATTTTAGAGAATTACATGAATATGCTAGAGGATTTGTTCATGGGATTAGTCCAACCAAAACCAATTATTACGCTGCCTTTGATATTCATTAGTCATCTACAAGCAAACTATTAATAGTATTTAGTAATGTTTTTTTCTCATTTGCAGCGACTTCGCTCAAAAGTTGTCCGCCGCCTTAAGTTTCAACACAAATAGTCAAGTGCACACCATAGACTTGTCACACAATATGATTGAAGATAAAGGTAAGCAAAACATCTCGGTTTTAAGTTACCTCATTTCAAACCTCAAGTTTGAAGGATTTAGACCACTAATTCTTGCCTCATTATAATCATCTTGTATTGTTAGAATAAACGTGTTGATTCGTTTTAGGTGTATACATAAAATGAATGTAAACCAGCCCAAAACTTAAATCATGAGTATTTTAGTTTGGGTTGTTTTCTAATCTCTATTCTAATAATTAAAATTTTGATCCAAAAGGTGCTATTCATCTGAGCAATCCACTCGCCAAACTTTGTCGTGGACCGGTATGGCTTAACATGTCACAGTGCGGTTTGACTGCCAAAGGTGTTGCTCAATTGGCTCATGCCCTTGTCTCCAACCGTTGCGCACCTAACAGCCTCACTCATCTTAATCTGAGCGGAAATTCACTCAAGGATGATATAAATGTAAGTTACCTGCCAGCATTTTCAGAGTGCGAAGATGTGCATTTCGAGTAAGACTTATTTGAATAAGCCGATAATGCCAGATAGTAAGAGGAAGGAAGTCTGTCAATTTATGATAAATGAGCTCTGGTTTAGCATTTTGTTCGAACCTGTTCACCCTATTTACTTCAGATTTGACGATCTCATAAATTATATGCACCGGTGCAAAATGTTTTAGGGTTGGTTTTCTCGAAAGTTTAATCATTTTTTAGAATTAATGGTTTTGACCGTTCTTCCTGCTCAAAATCCACAGTCCTACTGACACCATAACGAATGGAGCGAACTGAAAACGTTAGTTTTTCTCTCGAGCTATCCGCCCTTAAACTTTGCGACGTGAGACTATCTTGTAGTTCAAGTGCCAAGGCTCATAAATCTTCAACAGTCGTCGAGTTGACAATTCGCGCAAATTATGTTGATGAACGGGAAAAGCAAACTAAACTAACCCTTGATTCATTTTACATTTCTGCAGAACCTGTGTAACTTTCTGGCTCAACCAAATTCCATTACATTTCTTGATCTCTCTGGGACGGATTGCACTTTAGAAACAGTAAGTGAATTGAGGCGCTGGAAATCGGGATTCTGTACAGCAAATTTGACAAACATGTTCTTTCCAGGTATTTGGAGCATTGCTTCGAGGTTGTACATCCCATTTGGCTAATTTGAATCTGTCACGAAATAATTTTGCAACAAAAAAAGGAAAAGAGATTCCACCCTCGTTTAAGCAATTCTTGACAAGCAGCCTGGCTTTGAAACGCTTATCCTTGTCTTCGTGCAAACTTTCTTTGGAAGCTCTCAAGTAAGAGATAGATTGAATGATCATTTACTATGTTGGTTTAAGTTGTGCTAATGATTCTTCGAAAGAGTCCAACATTTTACGTTATAGTAATTCCCAATTGAAGTTCACATTTCCTTTTCAAACTTCAGAGTAGTGGAACATTATTTCATTCAGGGAAGTGAAGATAATGAGTTTTAGATTTCGTGTATTAACAAGCCATTTGCAAAATGAGAATCCACCTCATGAGTTTTCTTTTAGTGAACGTATTCCTAAATCCTAAATTCTAGCAAGCAAAAGGTTGCGTCGTTTCCGCAGATAAAACTAGGAATTCAAGCAAATACGAGTAAATTTTTCAACCAAATTTGTTGTAGACCAGGAGTAGACTTGATCTTTTACTACTCAATTCTGAAGCGGAATACTGATTTTATGTTGTATCCTCAGGCAACTACTTTTGGGGTTAGCTTGCAATGAGTCCACTGCTGAAGTCGAATTGGATATCAGCAGCAATATGTTGGGCCCGCAAGGTGCTCATGTCATCGAATCATGCCTGCACGGAATCAAGTCCCTTGCCAGCCTTGATATTAGTGATAATGGTAAGTTCAGTTTTCAAACTTTGGACACTCATGGATACTCAAAATTGTACTATTTTACTCACCTGCACCTCTATCGTATAGGTCTGGAAAGTGATTTAGCTGGAATCATACTAGCAGCAAGCAAAAACAAATCTTTAAAACATTTGAACATGGGAAGAAATTTACAATCAACCAAAGTCAAGCACATTGCTCAAGTCATGGAAGCAATTGTCCAAATGCTTCAGGTAGTTAGCATACGAAATTTTAAGTACATGTTTGATAGAGATAAAAGTTTCAAGTCTTGTCTGAACACTATTTTTTTTAAATATCAGGAAGAGGATTGTGTTCTGCAAACGCTTTCTTTAGCTGACTCAAAACTCAAAGGAGAATTGTACAGCGTGATTAATGCTCTCGGGAGTAACCAATGCTTGCAAAATATTGACATAAGGTAAGTCAATATTGAAAGACATGTTTGATCACAAACTAATCAACAATTGTATGAACATAGTGGAAATCAAATGGGAGACGTTGGAGCTCGTTTGCTAGCTAAAGCCTTACAAATAAATGCCAAGTTGAAATGCATCACGTATGACAAGAACAACATCACCTTGCAAGGATTTTCTGACATTGCATATGGTCTGGAAAGGTAAGTGTCAGCAGCAGCATCATATTAATTTGGATGAAATTGACTATGAGTGTAATTGCGTTTGTCTGCTGCAGCAATGCCAACGTTCGCTACATGCCCTTCCCTGTTCACGATGCTCAGCCTTGTATGAAATTATCAGCAGAGAAAACAGAGGCGGTCATGAAACGAATTCAAGATTTGATCTATCGTAACTCACAGCCAAAAAAGACAAGCAATGGGCATCAGGCCTTTAGACTTCAGCAGGTAACCAAAAAAAAACAGCTTAAGTTGTGCTCTTCTTTTACTTTCACGGGGTATTTGCTCAGCTCGTCCACGTTAGGACACCATGACAAATTCTCTAAGCGTAATTCCTGCGACTTGACATTTGTCGTAGCATGAAATTGTTTCGAACTCGTAATGCGCTTATGCATTATGCATCCCAGGGTTCACGTTACTCCATCCAAGCTAATTGTTTACGACAATCATTAGAACTTTAATAATTGTTGGCAGTTTACTTCGTCTAAAGTATTAGGAGTGTGCACAAAGCAAGGAATTTTTCAAACTTTGGTCTTGGCTTACTATATAAAGATAATATTCTTTCCTTCAAGGGATTCCTTTTAAGTTCTGCTCAGCAAACGGTGGACAAATTGATTAGTCAAACTCAGGATGGTGTGAAATTACTGAAAAAGAATGAACAAAATTCGCCGTCACCTGAATCAAGTTATGCTGACGTTATTTCACAAGCGGAAAGTGTTATTCATGACTCGGAAAGAGCTAAGCAGGTACATTTGAATTATTACAATCATGCTTTTATTCATTTGGTGATAACTTTGTACTAAAAAGCACTGCTTTTCATCTCTTCGATTTTGGGATGTACAAAGTGGTGCTAATTATATTGCTTTGAGAAGTGCAGAAAAAATTAAACTCAAACTGTTCGTAAAATATTGATTTTTTGCCATAGTTGTTGGCAAATGTTCATGACATGATTGAGCAAAAGGGCGACTCTGGAAAAGTTATTGAGGCAAAACTTCAACACCTCTCGGACGACCTGCACACAATGCTAACGCAGCACATTCAGGTAAGAACTGGTCCAACTCACTTACATTAATCACTTATCCAGTCTCTCACGTGCGTTTCTTGCTTCAAGAATATGTTACAATTTTATGTGATTTTCTTCTCTTGCAGAGTAATATTGAACATGTCGTCGAATTGACCGAAGAAAAGTGTCCCAGTTTAATGAGCGACGAGAGCCTTCGGTTGGACATGAAGCAAGGATGTATTGACAAAAGTACAATTCCACCTGATTTTGTTCGTCACTGCATCATGGATATGGCCGGAACTGATATTGTCAATAAGCTCAAGTAAGTTTGAATTTAGTCTTTAACCTTCCGGAGCGCTAGTAAATACAAACATCCAGAACGCACATTTATTTACCACGCATCATTTCACAACGCCGATATAGATTATTGATGGCGACTAAAACGTTAACTGTATTCGTAACTACCTATCATTTTTAGATTATGTTATCACCAACCGTCGAGGCTTTTTGTTATTCGAGTTCGCTAAACCTCTAGTAATTTCTGCGTGTAATATAAACTCGAACCTTATAAGGACACAACATTTTCCGGCATGACTATTATATTAGCTAAACCTGGAGCACTAGGCCCAGAAGCCAGTTTGAAGCGCAAAATTATCAAGTGTAGACAAACTATTGACTGAAATCGATGACTATTTGTGAACATTGGCTACCACATTGTTGATGTAGATTTTGGATATTGATTAAATCATTATCTTTTCTAATAGTGAAGTCCATTTGGCGGTTGCGGCGCACATTTCAGACAAACTTGTTGATCGTGCAATCGACGCACTAATGAAATGTCATAAACAACTCGTGAGTACACTTATTTGAATTTTTGTGGAAGTGAATTTCGGAAATTTTAGAGGATTCTATAGCAAAGTTGAGTGATCAATGGTTTAAAAATTCAGAGTGACGTAAGTAAAAGACGTTCTTCAACCCCAGACGTTCTGAAAACACGAACGAGATTAAGTCCTGGCGAATCTTCTAAAGAAATGACGGAGAGTGGAGTAATCTTCAGTGAGGGAAGCGGGCAATTGTCGGATCAGTCTCCCATGGTAAGCACAAGTCATTTGAACCTATTAAATTCTCAGGCAGGATCAACAGGAAGTGAAAGTAGTACATGAATAAATGATAAATATAACATTTAAAATTGGTACAGTTGTATATTAATATGATAGGGTGATAGGTAGGCTATGAATCGGCTATAAATTATCCTGCAAAATCGATTTAGTTTAATAAACCTGTTTTGAGGTTTGACATAATTTCCTAATGCCTTCTTAAAATGAGTTTAAATGTTTGAATTTGTATTGGATCGATTAACCAACAGAAGCTGGACTACCTCAACCTCGTAAGTGACCCTTGATAGCGACAAAAAGTTTGAACTTGAATTTTTAGTTTGCTTGTAGTTTTCGTTTTTTTTTTACAGATTTTTGAATGAAATGTTACGATAGCTGTGCAAACGTTAGAAATTTAATATTTCTTTTGCATATTTCTTAACTTTTTGTTTACCGCTACACGAGATTATCCTGTCAAGTGGCGGATAAGCTAATTTTGGATCATGAATATACGCGGAACTGGCATGGTTTTTTCGAAGCATGAAAAAATTTGCATTAGCACAAGCATGTATTCTTTATAGTACTTTCTAGATTAGATTTAGATACGTACGTATATTTTGGTTTTTATGATTTTTTTTGTTTTTCAAGGCTAAATTTTGCAAGCATGGTTTATTAGTTTTATTAATTTTAGCATTAAGTTTAAGTTTGACTTAAATTCTGAACATTCCTATTATTGAACTTCCAGGCAACTCCTCAACTGCATGCGAAAAGAAAAGGACTCCATGGTAGACGAATTAGGCCCAAGTCAGTTGTTGACCGTATTGAAGGAATCTCTGGTAAATATCCTCTAACGAGTAAATACAGCACATTTAGAAAATATTTAATCGACACATCGGCTTGAAACTAAGAATTTTATTCAAAATTTCTAGCCGATGACATTCCAGATCTTCTTCCGAGTCTGCCGAGAACTATTGAAGGTAGCCGAAATTATATAACAATAAGCAAATTCCAAGATCGGGATTGACATTGTCGTTTTCTTAGAGTCACCTGGAGAATTGCCGCCAGTATCACCTCAGCAGTTGAAACATCTTGGCAAAGCTCGTCCAAAGAAACCGAAAACAAGAGCTCCGACACGGCCGTGCCTTCGACCTTCAGAAATAATTGAAGAAGCCGATCTTCAAGAAGGGCTAGACACGTTTTTCCGGCCTGGGTCAACTACGCCCACCCCTATTGTGACACCTGACTCTGATGAATGGTGAGTTTAAGCAAGCATAATGTTTGAGTTAGATTTGTCGAAGTTGCTAGTTTCCTTCAAGAAAAACCGGGAGTGGGATTGGGATCGCTAAACCCATGATGATGAATTGAATGAGATTTGAATGCGTATTTGTTATTAGTAAATATTGCGAAAGCAAAGTAACAAGTTGATCACGTATTCCGTCACAACATGTTTCACTATAGTTGGGAAAGTGCTTTCCTTGATCGGGTACAGCCCTCCCGGACATATTCGAAGGGACGGGCAAGACCTTAGAAAGTATTTGTTTTTGCTACTAAATGGAATGGACCGACTGTAGTACCGAAGTAGTTCTCTAGAACTACGCGTCAATTTTGCCCCTTGTTGGACACTCAGTCGAACTGTATTCAAGCAAAGAACACCAATAGTTCCTATCCCTGCATTAACTACTGGATTCATAACTTTGTAGAAACGGACCGAACAGTAAATTGAGGTTATGGTCGTTAGGCAAAGGCAGCACTTGAATGCAAAGCCGAACTTCGAGCCAATGAGTTTGTTTGCGTTAATATTGAGAATTTGATGGTATCTGTACTTTGCTTCTAGTTTTCGCCACTTTCTTGGGACAAGAAGTCCTCTGAAATTTTAATTAAATTGTTAGTGAACACGCAATTGGTTCTCTCAATATTTATACAACACAAATAGCAACACAATTATAGGCTGTCCCTGAAATCTATTCAATGTAATGCACCAGTAAAGTTGCTTTGGCTTACCTGCTAGCATCTTGCAGTGAAATCGAAATCGAACTGCAATAAATGAGCGCCTCTGAAACATAAAACACGATCAACGTAAACTCAGTAGAGGCCAGAAAGTTTACATAGATTGCAATGCAAACGTCAGCGATTAAGTTCCCAGTTGACAGCGTCGAAATGCCTGTTGGTGAATTTGACCTGATTATGACCAAATAGCTTGGTGTTACTATTGAGGAGAGCACAATTGACGTTGTCACCATGACTTGTAGAACTATTTCTAGCCCGTCCCTTCTTTCACGCCTCATACTTTGATCTGAAATTATTTTACACTTGACTTAATACAATTGATCCCTGAAGTGATTTCGAGGCTAATGACCCAAAAAATCACAATGTTCGTGCATTTTTCTCACCTTTTGCTCTGTTGATCCGAAACATTTCATTGATGAAGTTTTGATGATCTTTTCCTTGCGTGAAAGTCATATACTGAAGCATTGAACACATAATAGAAATTGATACAAAGAACCCAACGAAAATTGAGTGTGAAACATATTTACTTTTGTACAATATGTCCCAGATATTTAGGATTATAAATATGAGTCGTGCGAATAAATTGAAAACGCCGACCAACACTGACAATTTTTTGTAAAAATGTGAGAGGGGGACAAGACTCCCAGTTTGCTCGTCCCATTTAAAAGGCAGACAAATGAGCAAATTTGAAAATTTGATGTTCTTACTGAAGAAAACTATTGTTCGCTCTGAAATCATTGTAGTGAGAAGTAAACCATTTTCAGAAAAGGTAGAATTAGACTAAACTTTTGCTAAAAGCTGACCTTTTCTTTGTAGCGCTGTTTACTGACTGCTGTTGAAGGCGTGTATTCTCTAATGCTAGAGTCATATTCGAATGTAGTCAATTCTAAACCTTCTTTAGTTTAGAATTTAGACTTGGACTTGACATTCAGATATTGAACATTCGTGCGAGTGAGTAATAAACCCATTTAACTACTTAAAATATTGGATTTAATGTTATGTGCATATCCTTGGTTGAGAGAGGAAACTATTCATTGGTTGCATGGAGAGACACTTTGAAATGATATTGACGGTATTTTAGAATCCAGCACGTTTTATTAGAACCCTCAAAATTTGGAAAGGGATCCATGTCATTATGCAAAAGAAATAATTAACAAAGTGAATGAAGTACGCTGTATATTTGTTTTATCTGGAATTTCTAATAAACATTAACCTAAATTTATATTGCATTTCCTGGATTGTATTAGTGAATTAAAATTTCAACTACAATTTCTATTGATTTTTCTATTTGCAGTAGCACCTCCCTGATGATTTCCTCGATGACGAGTGCTGCAGGTGACAGTATTCAATCTACACCAACACATTCCTCAAGAACATTCAAAGTCGATGAAAATAATTCTGACAAAACCAGCCCAAGTTCATTTGATTCTTGTAGTATAGCCAGTAAATTGTCCCTAGAAGCAGTTCCGAGGTCAAAATCCACAGACTGTTTGGAAACATCTAAAAGAGAAACGTTATCCTCCAAAGCTGAACAAGACATCTCCAGTTCTCCAAGTATTGATGGTCACAAATCACCTGTTCCTAAACTAGGAGTCTCAATGGGTCCATTCGTTATGCTTGCAGAAATGAAAGCAGCCCAAGAAAAACGTTCTTCAGTCCTTCTACCCACCTCGTCCTCATCAATAAGACAAAGTCCAACCAAATTAGTAGATGACAAAGACAAGGATGTCTCTGTATCAATAGGTTCAACCTCGGCTTCCAATAATATTAGCACAGGTGTCTCCGTGAGTGAAGCAAAGGAAAAATTTCTTAGTAATAGTGGGTCAAAGCCAAGCGCTCCGATCAGTGTAAACAAGAGACCACCTCCAGTAGCCCCGAAACCGAGACCTTGGTCAACTGTTGGTGATCGTCGCTCAGGTAAAACATGTTCCTAGCATTTATCGTATTGGTGTTAATTTGCAAAATTAAACATTTTAAATTTGCTCAGGTGAATACTCTTTGGGAAGCGAAGGGTCAAGTCCGAGTGCTTCCGCTGCCAATACTCCAGACTCTGCTGAGCTTTTGGATGAACCTACGCCGCTGGTGTCAGGGAAAACTAGTCCTCAGCAGGTTGTTGCCGAGAGTAAGTTGACGTCTGAGACAACAAGGGCAACAAGTAATCAGCACTCAACTAGCTTAACTAGTAGCATGTCAAGCACTAGCAGCATCAGCGGAGGCATTAGTATCAATTTCAGTAGTCGGAATAGTACTAGTCAATCGATTCTAAGTAGTAGTCCACTTAAAAGTCATATTGCCACCTCGGGAGGGAATCATGAGCTTGTCCATTCTTCGTCACCCGTGTCACTTCCTTCCTGGGCTTCGGGTGAAAAAGGGCGGTCTGTGAGAGAGATGGCAGCCTCACTGGCTAGACATCAAACGATGGATGAAGCAAACAAAAAGTCAGACTCTTTGCCGAGGAATTCAACACCTCCTACCTCAACTACTGTTCTCGAACAGCCCCAAGGTTTGCAATCTCAATGAGATGTTTTTGAGCTCTTAAAATTGCATGTGGCTGATTGCTTTATAAGAATGCTTATAATCTTAGATTATTACAACCAGCTATTTTTTAAAGTTCAGTTTTCGGAACTTTTTTTTACAGAATTTCTGTCGTTTTAGTTCATTGAACTGTTCTGATAGTTTTATTTTTCAATTTCCGCAAATACGATTAGTTGTGTTATATTTTAACTTTCTTTCGTTTTTTCATTGTATTTAACAAAAACTAATGAGGAATTTTGAGTCAAGTTGGCACGCAGCGCATGCTACTTTATGGTTTGGACTGGATGGAATTGCATGTTTTGATCCTCCCCCGTAATTGTAGATTTCAACCGGGCTCGAGTCTCAATTCAAGAGTGGACTAAGAATCACTCAATCCATGATGTTTGGAAAGTTCCCCTCAGGAAATTGTCGGGTGAAAACCATAGACCAGTAAGCGTGCTTCAAAATTCCTAATTGTTGACCTACTAAAAAAATATCTAATTGTTTTTCTCACTCACTTCCTCGCATCTTGGGTGTTGCACTGTCGACTTACGTGTGTGTGTTTTTGCCAAGTGCTTTCTTTGTTGTGTGGTGACTGAAAATAAGTACACATCTAGCTAACTCTTTCTATGGCTTTACCAAGACATTTTTGGTAACCTCTGCTAACTAAATACATATTGCTACCAAATTCTTTAACCAAAAAATTAACTAATTGCAAAAAATGTGACATGGTCTGCAGATATTCACTAAAAACGTCATCTTTCGTGTAGTTTGAGCTTACAATTATCCAGTTTTTGCTGAAAATGTACGGTGCTGGTAACTGCGTTGAAATGAAAATGTAGGAATTAAATTTTTGGGTTATTCTTTAGGTTTCCAAGCGGTGGGAGCAAAGTAATGAGTCAAGGTCAGGCGGAAATGGTCATGACGTTTCAATATTGAGAAGAGGATCGAAAGAAGAGGAAATAGTGAATGTTTAGAAATAGTCAAGATGTTAAGAAATTATACGAGAATTGTGATGCAGGCGCAACCACTTATTTAAATTAGTTTTGTATAAGAGTTGAGATTTTATTGGCTTCATGCTGCCACAAACTTTTCCAAAGGAGTTTACTGCATGATTGTAATGAGTAGTCGTTCCTAAATTCTGTTAATTGATTTAAATTTATAGACATGATAAAGGCATGGGCAGCTCTCGTTAAATCAGCAAAGACTTATTAGCAAGAATAGAGGGAAATTAATGTGAAATAGTTTGTAGTTTCAAAACCCACAATCTTCAAGAATGAGGATGGTGATGGCAATAGTTCCACAACTAAGTTCTAAACTTTGCTGTTAGATTCTACCCTAGCTTCTCTTGCGCTCAGAATTTGGGTGTAAGGAACAAGTCACGTTAATTCGACCTATTAGTCACAAATTTGCACAAGAAATACTTTGTCTTCACTCCCCCAACCAAAAAATTCCTCCTCAGGGAAGTGAGCACATTAACCTCTGCGTTTATTGCGCTCACAGTTTTTGTGCTTACTCAAATTGAAAATTTTTCCATATCAAGCTGGCAATTGTCCCGTTTCTAATCGTGTCCTGAATTCATTTCTTCAATAAGTAAACGTTGACAATACAATCTAACGTTCAAAACAAACTTTGAGTAATAGTGAGATGTAATGCCAAAATTGTTCAACAAATTTGAAAACTGGAGACAGGTGTTCATTGACGTAATTTTTTAAATTTGTGAATCGTGAAATTGTTTTGAACGGCTGCATTATGGTAGTTTTATTGGGTAAAGCAAATTTAGAGTGTCCTATGTATGATTTTGAAACTTTTGAGTGATCTTGCTTCATAAATTTTACCAAAATGACAATTGAACCTTGCTGGCTTTTGATATTGCAATAAAGTATTCTAGAGTATATCGAGGTCCTTAGAAAAAAATTAAGATAAAGTCAGTTACATACGCAAGAAAGTAAGAAAAGTCTATGATGGATTTTAGAATGAAGAAAAAAGAAACTAAATAAGAAATACGCCAATGTAGCCATTGGAGTTCTACTTTGTACTTACGTTGTACCTAATTGAACTCAAGTTTTACTGTGAGCAATGTGAAATTTTAAATAATTTTAGTTCCAACATTTAAGTAATGTGATTTTGTTTGAAAGAATTGTGTCATTTTTAAGTGAGTCGGTGATTTAAAGAAAATATGCATGAATTAGTCTTACCATTATTAAGTAGCATTAACTCTAACGCATGCGCTTTGAAGAAATTGAATTTATTTAGTATTTAGGAAATCGAAATTGGACCTAGCTAGTTGGTTAGTACTTTTAGCGTGTGTCAGCTGATGCTGTTTTATACGTATTTTACCTCGATTTTAATGATTTAGCTTTACCCAACTTGGGTAATCAGATTTGTTTTTTGGGTATTTGGTCGGTTTAAGATGTGCGACGTAAGAACTTCTGAAAAAATCCGAACTGTGGCATCTGTTATCCGACCGAAAAAAAAGCAATCTGGTTACTCAAATTGGCTTTACCATTGATAAAATAGTCAAAAAAGATTTAGTAGTTAAGATAAACATTTGAGTGATGAAAGATCCTTAGGGGAAACATTTGTGAAAATGTGAAGAGAATTTTATAGTTTGAGGAACCCACTCGAATTTCAAATATTGTAAGGATTTTCAAGTCGAGTTTACGTTAGGTAATAATTGATCTACGAATCAATGACCTAGCATTGCGTGAACTCTCTTGGGATTTTAAATTGTACACAAAAATAATTGACTGAGAATGAGTAACTATCATGTATGTATCCAGCAGAATGAAAAAGGATAAAGACTTGCAATAAAAGTTCAATGATTGAATCGGATTTGTTTTAAAGTTAGTCCACAGAGCTGGCGTCTTTACATGAAAGTAGATCAGCTTGTATTTTCTGAATTATATTGTTGTTGGTATATCAAATTCCTTCTCTGAGATTTAGATTAGGTTGATTCGGATTTTTTTTTTGGAATCGAATCGAAAAGAATCTCAGGTTTCCGCTCTTCTTCTCCTAACAAGGAATTCCACTCTCTCGTCTTTTGCTGGCTGTTGAATCGTTTTGTTAAATACGATTTCACGAGCAATTCAGATGATTTTTCACGTTTCTCCTCACTTTCTCTCTTTTTTCCTTTTCTTCTCTCGTGACATTTTTCATTGAAAACTTCCAATTACGTCTCTCAAGTTCCTACGTAACGTAGCACACATTTTTCTCTTTTTTCCTATGTGCTTCTCTACTTCTACAGTTAGATAAGAAGAAAAGGAGAAAAAGTGAGAAGAGAAGAAGAAAGTGTTTGTTCGCCTGCCTGCCTGCCTCTTTTGCTTGCTTTCCCTGAGAGAATGGCCTAACGCCAAGCCATGCCATGGCGGCCGTGTGATAAATGTCAGTTGCTACTAGACGAGACTCTTTAATTTTTATTTGAAAGTGAAGTGATGAATAACTAGTAGCGTAGCAATAGCACTGGAAGCACTGGCAGACAGTAAGTTCCTTTCACGTTTTCCTTTTTGCTCTCGTTTTAGCCAAAAATTCAGGATGAAAAGTTAGTTTTTCTCCAGGCGGGTAGAAGTAAAATGGATCTTTGGGCATCTAGCTAGGCTGGTTCTGGGATGGGTGACAACTCCGGAAGTTCCAGTCAGACTCCAGTCTTTGACAGCCGAGCCCAAACCATCCTGGAATCATGTTACTTTCTGTGTTCAAGTTAAATTGCACTGTCTTGTCAATTGTCATCTCATCCGGGCTGGCCTGACCTGACGTTCTAAAAGTAGATTCTCATTCACTCCTCCAATTTTATGTACCACCTTTGCTGGACCCTAAAATTTATACACAGCAGAATTATTACGTGCTGTGGAATTCTGGAATACTAAATTGAAGTGCTGGAACCTCGTTTTGTTGGAACGGTGGTGTTGTGTTCCATACCGAATTAACGAGGGCACATTTCTCAAGTTTGGGCTGCCTAAACAGCTAAACTTTTCTCTGCTGGAGTTCAGAGTTGTATATTAATATTGAACTTAATATTTTATGTCTCAACTTTATCCCATAAATAGTTTTTTGTTGAACTCTTAGCTCTTTAAGGTGGAACAAGTTTCGTCAAAAAGTGCAAACTAGACTAGAGTCTGAATTCGGCACCAAGTGTTTTATTAGTGTCCCACGAAATATAAAAAGACATAACGGGTAGCACAGCAGCAAACAGCACACACAGTATGACAGTCGTAAAATAATAGATTGCACTTGCAGGAGACTAGCTCGTTTTGTTTTGACAGGTCAATATTTAATATTTTAATGTCTAATTTAAGGGATATTGCATTCTTCCGCTCCTAGGAAAGAATTCTATTTCCAAAAAACGTCTTTTCTCGCTTTTGCATCTCTCTGAGCTCTTATTGCACTGCCTTCCCTGTCCTGGCCCTGCCGTCTTATCTACCATTTAATTAAATTAGTGATTTTAATTGGCTTGCCAAAATTGAAAATATGGAGATGTAATGAAGGTATAGAACGTGTCGCACATCGCATCGCATCTCACAACTGTTGAGTTGAAAATTCATGCAGAACCTATAAAATTTACATAATTGCATTACATTTCATGCTAACTTTTTCTTGAGAGCACACTACGTACTTTTGGTTGAGTTGAGAGATGAAAAATTCTGCAGGCTGATTAGTACACCGTAAGTAAAGTCTACCTTTCTGTGCACGTTTGTTCTTTTTTATTTTGTACTCAAGGGAAATTAATTACGGCAAAAATGTAGCAACCAGCAAGCAAGGCATACTCAAAATATTGGTAACAAGAGCACGTTTTCATCTTTCTCCTCGTACAGAATGTCATATTGGAATGAATTCTGAGAAAACGAGCTGAAAAACCTGTCTTGAAATCTAAGATGAAATATCAGAATATTTGCAAATCTTTGTGGTTTTAGTTTTGAGTTTTACTTTCTTTAAGAAGCGAGGATTCCCACAGCACAGCTCGGCACAAAAGTAGAAGTAGCATTTTGTGAATTGAATTAAATGCAGTCAAGTCAGACTTGAAATCTAAATCGCAGCTGGCTGGCTGTGTTTGGAACTGGAACGTGTTAATTAAAGAATCCCGAAGGGATCCATGGATTCAAATTAAATGGTGTGAAGAAATGAAAAAAAAGAAGTGAAGAGGAACCAAGTGGGGAGAATAAACTGTAAATGAATCTGCTTCCTTTCCATGCATGCATGCTCTGTGAGTCTGACTCGAACAGTTGTCAACTTCCATAATAAAGTAATTCCTCAATTTCCCAAGTTGAATGGAAAACTCTCTTTAAGGACTCATCTTCCTTGTGCCGTATCCGTAGTCGTCGTCGTGAGAGTGAGTGAATAAGTTTTGGTTCTTTAACTTGTTTTCTGTCTCTCTCTTCGTCTCCTCAACCTAAAATGTAAATATGAATACATAAAGTTAGAGGCTGAGGATAGGAAATGAAGTTCTAATTAAAAATTCCACAGCCTACCGTCTCAATTATGCAAGAGAACTTTATCCTTTCTTCCCATCCCATGCGAACTGCGATGCGTTACTGTTACTGTGCTTTGCAAATTGAAAACTCAAATTCAAGGAAAGGACAAATATCTTGCTCTGTTCGTTCCTCTTCAGCAAAAGCATGCTGAGCTGAGATTGTTCTTTTTCAATGAAAATTTCGGAGAAAGTTCGCTTTCACTGCTAAATACTAGTGAATTTCAACAGATTTTGATGTTGGTGATTTTCTGATTCATCGAATAAGCGCTGAGACGGGAGCATTTTTCAGAGCTGCCATGCTAGTACGACCAATACCCCAAAATTCCATCAAGTCGTTTTGAAACCATGGATGGCTCTCAAATTTGGGATGAAATAACCACTTTTGTGTAGACTTGCATATCAGGCTGTAAAATTCTGAACGATGGTTTGACAGCTAAAGTTGCCAAAGTCAAAGTCATCAAACGTTACAACTCTCAACTCAAGAGTGCACAGCCACTAAAGGCAACAAAAAGTTTAGCCAAAGCATAGCTCAGATAATAACGTTATCCCTTTACCCGGGCGAGTTGCATACCGTCCGACTATGGGCGGAAGAAACGTGTCGTGCACGTGTGACACTCAACCCACACGTACACACTGAAATCGAGACTGGAGTTAAGACAAAGGGTGAAAACAAATAAATGGTTGCTGGTGCAGAGCAGTGCAGTGCAGTGCAGAGTTGCAGCAGCAACAGACGAACGAAAGCAAACAGAGTCAAGTCCAAAAAGTCTACTGAACCGATTTAATCTACTTCTTCTTACTGCAAGACAAGTAAAGTAGTTAGTGGACTTTGGCCATTAAATGACTTCTTCCGGAGCACACGGCACATTCCTTCGTCGACGTAGCACTACGTACGACAGCCATGACCCTAAAGAACATTTCTCCAGGCCTGCTTGCTTGCCTTAGACTTTCTCCAGACTTTCACCCTCTTTCTTTCTACGTGTGATTGGTGTGAATGAGTGAGCGCGCGTTAAAGAGAAAGTGAACGGAAAGAAGAAGCAGAGGAAGGAACAAAAAAAAGGACTCGAACATACATAACAACTTATCTGACAGTGTGATTTATATTGATGGGATTTATTGGTTGGGTGACCCTCCTTCTGGAAGACCTTACATGTGTTTCCGACTCAACTTCTTCGCCCGGACATTCTTTGCTGCTGTGACTGTGTGTGACCATGGCAGGTCTAGACTTCACATCGTCATCGTCACCAATGCCACTATGCCACCGTCTGTCTCCCAGCCTCGCCACGCCAGTCCAATCCAGTGCGTACATTCTCATTTCATTTCTATCCTATCCATTTTATCTATCTAATCCATGTCTACCTTCCCCCCTCGCATTGCTCGCTCGTAGTACTTTGTCCAAACCATTTCTATTACTTACAATTATTTTTTTCTTCCAGATTTCCAGGACAAAGTGAATGCCTTTCTCGAGCTCACAATGTGATGCGGATGCAAGAGAACGGGAATCTTGTACCGATTCGGAGCAAAGCTGTACAGCCCGAGGAAAAGAAAAAGAGGTACAAGGAAAACGCTATAAATTATTTACAAAGTGCTGGTGAAGAATGTCGATGCAGAAGCTCTTAGGGATTTTATGGGACTCTCTTTATTTTGTCGTGGCAGGCAAGAGTGTATTTCAAGGCTTAATTAACTGTCCGAGATTTAGTCATTATTCTGTCGGGATTCTATTGTTGCTCAGGATTGCAGTTTTGAGTTTAATTCACGCCAGACAGAATTGCAAAACAAGCTCTGGAATTGCAGTCAATCTATTAAAGGCTTTGTTCGTGTCAGGGATGTAAAATTTCTAAGAAATTTTCCTGGCTGGAACTATAAAGTTATCGCTGCAGTTAAATTTACTCGAACTTTGGACACTTTGGAGTGAACACTGAATTTGCCATTGAACTCGTCGTCCTTGTTAAGATTTTGAAGGATAAGTTGGCATTGCGATCACTTGACTTGAGCCATTACATAAAGTTTTGCAATAAATTTTGTATTTCTAACAAGTCCATTCCCGACTCCCACGAAGACTTTGAAGGGTCTCGTTAAATTGAATCAATGTAGTGTTTATGTGAATCTGACTAAATCACCGAAGCTCAATAATTAAAACCCAGACTTGAACAGTTGGTTAATTTTTTGCATTCAGAAGGAGAATTGTTGCTCCAGACTATTACTATGTAGAATTAACACAACTGTGAAAAGCTTTTAAGTGAACTGAAATGCAAGGCTTAAAACATGGACAGGGCTTTCAAATTAAGGGATTAGACCAAAAAGCAATTAGCAGAGGTGTCCAATTCGATTGCATTGCATGGAAGAACCATTAAGATTTTACCATGCTTCCACAATTTCCACTACAATTATTTTCCCAACCGAACCCAAGACTCAGTTTTCTCATTCCATTCATTGCGTTGTACACACAAAGAACCAAAAACCAAAGGAAGGAATCGCAATGGCACGTGGAAAGTTGAATGAAACCCAAGCCCAGGAAATTAATTATGATTTAGTGGGAGTCTGAGTCTCCCCTTTCCTATTTAGTCGCTCTTGTAATCGAAGGACGATTTAGAATCACCAGTCCTAAGTGAAAATTCATTTCCACTATTCAACTCAGAAATCAGAGAATCAATACTAGTCCGTAGTCCGCTCCACTAGCCTAATGTTACAAGAACTACCTGAGAGTCACAAAATTCAATTTTATTCGAGGTAGATTTTCATTTTGGTTATCATCATCGTCACCGTAGCCCAAATCGCATCGCTGGCAGACACTGCAGCTGCAGCGTCAGCGTCGTCTGCGCGCGTTAGCCTCATCCTCAGCCCCAGGAGTTTTGGTCGTAATTGACGACTAGACTAGCCTATGTAGACTCTTTCAGGACTTTTTCCTACTTTCACCTCACATTTCTCTTACTTTGAGAGAGAGAGCTGAGACCACTAATGAAGTTGAGTTAATAATATTTATCTTGAGCTGATGACCCCATTAAACAATTTATTACTTTGAGAGAGAGCACTTATCTCTGCTCTGCTAAGGGTTGAGAGGCTTAAGCTTAATGGCCACATGTGCAGACGTTCATCACAGTAAACTGAAGACATTTTAGGTCATAAAAAATTTGCTGCAAACGCACGTAGTGACAATGACGGTCGTGACTGAAAATAACTCTATTAGTGGGACTCTTACGACTGACTCTTACTAAAAACAATGTCACATTCAGAGTTCATAAATTCTCAAACCGCACTCACAGCACAGCACTGCTATTCACAAAGTCAATATTTGAATAGAACTTTCATTGTTTGTTTTTCAGATCATTGTAATTCGTTTACTATTAATTTCTCATTTTGTGTGGCATATATTTTGTACAATGTGATGGTTTATGTTGGCGAATCGACTATTGCTCATCTTCAGAACTATCACCACGAAGAGCTTCTTTGTCAACTTCAACTTGAGCATTTTGAACGTCTTCCTTGAGTTTAGAGTTGGTTGGGTCAAGTTTGAGAGCCTCACTCAAGTCACCGAGTGCCTCTGAGTACATCTTTAGCTTGTAGAAAGCATTGCCACGACAAGTGTGAGCCTTCTTGCGATCCACAGCATTTCCACAGCATTTGGGGGTGAACATCTCCAACGCCTGTGAGGAAAAAAAAACGACTCCAAGATTTAAGACTAGACTAGACAAGTCTTGCTCATCCACTAATTAGCTGGTTCTGAAACGGAAGAACTGCTCAAAAAACTTTTCAAAGCTTAATTTGCTTTTGTGCATATTTCCTACACAAATCTCAAAAATTATTTCGTATTCAATTCCCGATGCTACATTCTATCGAAGACTAGTTTCTACATACCTGTATTCAACCATTTTCTTCGGATTGAATTCAATGCATGTATTTAGACACAATTACGAGAAACTCGGCTTAGGGAAAGCACGGAGAAAGCAGTGCTTTCTCCGAATTCTAATGACGTATGTAGTGCCAAAGCTTGTCTGTCGCCTTGACATTCTTGAACTCCAAAGCCTGCTTACCCCCAAATGTATAGAAACGGCTTTAAGATCAACTCAACTATTGAGTAAATACGTTCGAAATGCAATGTAGACATTTCGAATTAATTCTGCTTCAGAGAAGAAGTGAGAGAGTGAGAGCCAAGAATTTGCATCAGAGCCTGCCTATGACTGCTCGTCAATCTTGTCGAAGGCAACGCACTTTCCGTACTCCTCAAATGTGTGCAAGGTTGTGTGCTTTCAGGTCGAGGTATGTACATATTTCGTGGTTTTGAACCTAGAGTGAACTTGACACTTGAGCACATGGTGTCCCAAAGACTAACCAAGGAATGGTAGGTACATAGAGGTACAAAATTTCAGAACATTCCCCAATGTATTGGCTAACTGAAATTCTTGAGACTCCCAGTACACCAGCCCCTCCAAAAATAGGAATGAATGAATTGAACTCATCTTACTGTATGAGCACTGAGCACACAGAAGAGAAAGCCGCAAGTGAAAGGTAGGGTTTGGATGTTGGAACAGAAATTTGAGATACAAAATGGTATTTCCTTTCCTAGCCACTGAAAACGGTTCAATGAATACATTCAGTGACGTGTGAATGCATTACTGTGACGGGAAAGTATACGTTTTGTGTTACAATAGGAAACGTCGATTTGCCAGCAAACTATGTATCCCTAGAATGTCTGCTAGTACGAGAAAAATGTGCTCATCTACAAAGTCCAAATGCTTGAACTTCATTCAAGGTTCACAAAAGAGTGCTGCTCTCCTCGCTCGGAGATGGAACTGAGCAGAGCACAAATCTCTATTTGTACAGTCTGTCTCCTCATTCGTAATGGATTTTGCATGTTTCATCCAAAAATTCAACAACAAAAAATGCTGAACTTGAAGTGTTTAGGGAAAATGAAAGACGCAGCAAAAAAATACAAATCATCTTCTTAAAAATATCACGAAGGAATTCGACACGAGAGTAGCTCGCTCGATCAATCTACTTTACTCTTGCTCACAGGCATAATTTAGAAACGAAATGTACGCAAAGAATTTGAAAGGAGTTTGTGCACAAAATTAAACGATTTTGTTGTTTTTAAGTTGAGAAATAATTTATTCGACAATAGAAAATGGACGGTTATTCCAGCCTCGTAGCTCCAAAGCTTGCGTTGTACTATAGCTTTGGTTATATTGAATGGGATTGTAAACTTGTAACAATAATCTAGAAACAGTCGGAAATGAAAATGAAAGCAAGCAGGCAAGCAAGCAATTTCGAGAGGATTCCAGGATTCCATTCAGTCAAAGAAAATACGTTTCTTGGATGAGAATGAAGAGCTTTAGGTTTACATTAAGGCGACAAGTTCTTCCTTCAATTGAACAAAAGTCACTATTTTTTAGAACAAAAAAGACCAAGGACCAGAACTGGAGGAAAAGAATGAGGAACCAAAGCGGAAAATGGGAAAAGCTTTGCCGTCTTTTTCAAGAATAGCAATGCCGCATTGCTTCATGATTAATAGGAAAGGTAGGCTTCCAAATGTCTAATCAAATCCTTTAAAAAATCCTTCGTTTTGTGAAACCCATTTCGAACAGGAAATAACAAAGACTCGCGCTCCCAGTCCCAACTACCTTAGCTGCTTTGCGTTGGAACAAATGCAAAGCAAAAACTTCTGGAGAGATCAGATCATGTATAGAATAAAATTTATTAACGGTAGGTACGAGTTACAATTGGTTTAGTTTTGAACCACATTGAATCTCGACGACCTGATTTTTTCAAACTAGAGAGAAAATAGAACCACCAAACTAACCTGTGAAGAATCCTCGACCGCTTTACGGTAGTTGCTGAGTGCAAAATGAGAGGCGGCCCGGGCAAAGTATAATTCTGGCATTTTTGGTGCTATTTTGAGTCCAGTGGTAAAAGCACTCACGGCTCCCAAGTAGCTCTCTGTCTTCATGAGTGACCTATTGTTTCGTTAAATAGAAAAGAAAGTAGGACATTAATAATAGAACAAAAGAGGCTGCGAAATAATTTGAAGGAAGAAATGAGCTACGACGGCAACGACTTGGTTTTGCCCTGGAACAGCGTGAGAGCACCTTTTGGGCTTGGGCTCGGGCATTCTTCAAGGCAGCAATTTTCTGGGGGTTCATTGTTTGGACGATTTCGTATTCTTACCAACCTCAAACCTCACTTCTAAATAATTTTACTGGCCGTTGTTCTAAAAAAAAGTTTGAATATCTAATTCTTTTAATCTACCAAAAGTAAATCGTTTAAATTTTGGAATCCTCATACTTTACAAAAATTAAAGGAA
>JAQGCM010000689.1:0-21631 GCA_034699705.1 Hymenaphorura dentifera
GCGACCGATGCGAATGCAAAAGAGTGCGGGAACAAGCTAGCTGGACTCAGATCAGACTCTTGCTGGCCTGAGTGCTCTGGCCGTGGCCCTACCTGTGCTGTGCTGTGCTTGCTTGACCATTCCCATCCATTGCATTTATTTGCATAGATGTATGGAATACACCACACTGCACTGCACCGTGCGTGTGTACTTTCTCCGTTGGTGACAGTGACATTATTTTAAAAGGAGTTTCGCCTCCCATTCCCATCATGAAAAAACTCATAAATTGTGGACATTTGGATTTGGAAAACCACCACCGCTGACCTTGGAAAAAAAGAAGAAGAAAAATAGGGTACGTACGATGGGACGATTTTATGCTTTCTTTTGTACATAATGTATGTTTGTTCTCGAGCTTTCGCATGGCATGTTCAAGATAATCATTTTATAAGTTCTGCATTGGGGTTTGTTGCTGCTGCTGGCTGCTAGTTCTTCTCAACTATTTAAACGTCTTGAGCCAATCATTTCAATGTCTGTATCCACAACACTAGCAGCTAGCCGCCCGTGCCCGTGTCGGTCGAACCGCCCGCCCGCCTGTCCGACCTACTTTGACTTTGACTGACTGACTAACTCAACTTAACTTGGTTTTGGCTATTCCTAGCTCCAGCAGCAACCAATACTTTTCTCATGGTCCGTCAGTCCCATACCATTAGACTACTTTAGTGACGTTAGCTAGCTGGCTAGCTACTTACCCTTCCATTCCAGAAACAAAGTAAAGGGTTAACGTTAGCACCAACACCAGCTCCATACGTCCATACATACATATATGATTCTTTATCAATTAGTAATGGGGAAATGACCGCTGGCTGCCACTGCCACCATGGACTACCTCTTTGCATTTATAACGACTCTACTCTGTTCCCAATATCCCCACTGTGTATCCAACTATTCAAACCAAGCACATTGTAGCCAGTCAGTCAATCCAGCACGGAACGGACGGACGGACTATCAATGTCTCGGTTCCGACCGACTTACATAACATATTCACATTCGCATAACACATAACATACAAATAGAATTGAATCGATAGGAACCTCACTGCACTGCAACTGGGACTGTGACTGTGACGCTACCCGTGCAGCCCGTGCTCGCTCAACATGTCCAATGTCCGTCCTTTACTTGCTATTTGTCACAACTTATTACATGCATAAGGCTCCCATTCCATGCGTGCATATAAAAGTATCCTAAATAATATATCCAAAACCGATTGTCGTGCTCGTGTCCTGTCCGTCCTGGTTGCCAATATAAACTTTGCAATCCAAGAAGTTGATTTGACAAAACCTCATTTTCATTCCAATTCCACGCACTAATAGCTGACCACTACCCTACCACCACCGCGACCATCACCACTACCACCACCACCAATTCATATCTCTAATCAACATCTCCCTTCCCAACTAGCAAGCAGCTAACAAACCCAAAGCCTTACGCAGCCCAATGTTCAAAATATTTATAATGGGAGTCAAGTTGACATTACAAAATTATTTTTGACCATGGTTAAGTCTTAACATTTGGTTTAGTCTGGTTCTGGTTGATGATATTTATGCAGAGTTAAGCGATTGAGCCCCTTATATTGACCGCACCGGCACCGGGCATTTTTTTGTCTGCGAGAAAGAGACGACAGACCCGTAGTGAGCTCAAAAGGCAAAGATGAAACTCATAGAAATTTTCGTATGGCATGGCTCGGGCTTGGGCTCAGCCCACATCAGATCACAGTTCCAAAGGCCATGGCCACATTTATGTAGAGGGTACAGGTTACATTAAAAAGAAATGCTTCAAGTCTCAAGTAGGATTTTAGTCTTTTGAAAAGCTGAAGTTTTGTAGTCAACCTTGTAGCCAGTGTTGTAGTTAGTTCCCTGACATTGTTGACTGGTTTTGGTTTTGACTGGTAGTTTGTAAGTAAGTTTGTATGTATGTATCTGTTGTCGACCATATTAGGAAATAATTCATTTCTGTTTTGTGTGGATATGGAATGTTGTGAGGACGAAATGGTGTGTGTTCCACCTTATCCTTAGTCCTTTTGGTTTGGTTTGTACAGTCAGTACTCTGTACAGAGTGAAAACTACACATTAGGTGCATTGTGGGAACCTCAAGTGAGACCTTATACGTCCTATTATTAAAGAGCATTGTGCCCTGTTCCTGCATTATGACCGTATTCATGGGAAATATTTATTGTTTGAAATGAAGGGAAGGGTCTCCCATACTCTCAAAATTCTGTTCCGCTCATGTTCCCTGCCTCCACGAACGAAACTGACGATGAGAAGAGTGACTCGGTTAGGCAAAGAGCAAAATATTTGTTGGATTCACTCAACGAACACTGGCTGCATGTGCACGGGCCCTCATCATCAAGTCCAAGTCCATCCGTCAGTGCCTTTGGTGGATTTGCCTTTACTTTTTGTATATTTATACACATCATCCTCTTAAGGTTATTGGGGTCTGACGATCCGATCCGTCTCTGTGAGTCTGGTCTGGCCTGGGTTTCTTTGGCTGGGTTAGGGCTAGGGCCACACCAGTCAGTCCTGTCCTTAGAGCCAGCCCTTTAACTTTGTTCCATGGAATTATGTATGGATTTGATATATTGAGAAAATTGAGAATAGAGTATGAATGATGTGTGCTCAAATTGCATCTGGTTTTTGGAATGTCACATGGAATTTAGTTGGTGCGGTGCATTTGTCAAACTCGTTAGCTCTTCACACTCTCACTCTTAACTTTAGTCCGCCGCTTGCTCCAAAGTTGAGTTGAGTTCGTGTGGTGTACTTTCATTTCATCTCCAATCCCAACGAGGTCTTTGGGTGCTGTCTGCTGTTGCCGTGCCGGGGGAAGGCAGTCAAGGCAGCAGGAAAGGAAGGAATTGGAGTTTCTCTGCCTGCCTGCCCGGCCTGGTGGCTTGCACGCACTTTGTGAACAATTCTCAGCAGTTCCAACTCTGGTATTTGGCTTGGCTGGCAGCATGGGGTTTTATCTCATTCCATCCTTCCTTCCTCGGTTTTTTTGGTTGGAATAGAGTGAAACCCCGTCTCATTCGTCCCGAGATATTGCTCCTGTCAAAATCTACGCACTCTAGACTTCTCCAGTGTTGTGTTTTCTGTGTTATGTATTCTGAAGCACATGTACATACACGCGTATATCCGCTCTTGCATTTTCTCCTCTTTCCTTCCTTTATGTAGCAGTAGCAGCACCAGCAGCCCGCTCTTCAATCGATAAATGCACGAGCAACACCAGGACAGGAAAGCCAACAGGAGTAATTTTGCTGCTTTTCTCTACATACTACGGAGTTCTCGCTTTTCTCTCCAACTTTGTAGTCACTGTAGTCACTGAAAAGAGGAAATCGGAATAACCAAGCAGGCAAGCACCACGATCGTCTTTTACTCCTTGGCTCTTCCATCGTCCTGTCGGTTTTCTTCGGTTTTAGTAAATAGGCAAGAGGTCTTCGGGAACCTTGTTAGCGAAATGCCAGTCAGTCAAGTCAGTTCGGCTCAGGTCTGCGGAAGAGGACAAGTGGAAAAGCGTAAGAGTTGGTGCTCTACTCTACATTGTATGCATTATGGATAGGATATTGTGGAAGGTTGGTTCTCTCTCTCAACCCCATCCTCTTAATGCGACCAGACCACACACTCCATCCAATCTAATCCATGACATTTCCTCCTTCACAGCATCAACCCATAGTCAAGTAAAGAACCAGAAACACAAAAATAATATCGTAAAGCGTTAGAGAGGTTAGGAATACGAATAGGAAGCCCGAGCAAGACGACGGTTTACACTTTAAGCTAGGCAAAGAAATGAAAAAAAAAGATCTTGGAGAAGATGTTTCGAGGAAAATGAAAGAATGAGAGCTCAGGAACCGAGAGATGAAGCAAAGGCAAGTGAACTGAGCACATGTCGAAGCCAACCAGTGCAGTGAGTCCTTGCGCCCTCGCACAAATAGGCACTTGCGTGTTGCATCTACGTCTACTTTGTCTTCTCGTTCGTAGTCTCATTCTGTAATTCTGTTGACCTGATCTCTGGCACAGCCTCCTGCCTGCATTCTCCAGTCCGCCACGCACGTGTCCCAGTCCTCTCAAGAAATGAACAACTCTCCAGTTTGCCTCTCCAAATTCCTTAACCAGTCACTAGTAGTATGGACGGTAGATTTGTTCCTTTCTGTCTTTGGGCATACATTCGATTCAAGAATTTAACCCCAGAGCAAAAAGTGAACAATTTGATAATTTTTTCAGAAGTTTTGATCGCAAAGAAGTTGTGTGGTGATAAGAATCGGTAAATGTTGAAGAATTCTGGTCTCGACTACTTCACCCACTCGTTTCTAACAATGAGCATGCATTAAAGCTTGCTTCGGAAACATCGGCTTGAGTGTTTTTTTATAGTGGCGATGACTTTGGCACGATAAAGGAAGCCAAGAGAGATTAGACTATTATTATTGTGCGGTAGTAGTAACAGAATTAGAGGAGTGTAAAAATATATTCTCAAGTCATGAAGATGCATGCATTTATAGGTCAACGCATTAAAATCCTTACGCTACGCAATACACACTTTATAATCCGTCGAGTCGAGTGCAATGTATTCCAACTGCACGGCACGGCTGCTGTTATTCTTTTGCTTACTTTTTGTAACAACTTTACTTGAGATTTTGAATCGTATTGCGTTTTGCTTTTGCATTGGTTCTGAGAGCAGCGCCTAGCCCTAGCCCTGCTGCTAACCAAGCTGAGGCTGAGTGTCGAAGTGACACACTCACCATTCACCATAATAAAATAGATTCCAACATCCCAATTCTTCGCGTAACTACATAAATACTAAATATATTGTTAGTTATCTGTGCACTGTACTTTTGGCTGTGGCTGGCTACCCTGTTCTTCAAAGTATGGAAGAATGGACCAAAAGTGACAGACACGCACATGTACTTTAGGAGGTGAGATACATTCATTAAGAATTTGAATGCAAGTACCGTTGCACAACAGGAGAGACGAAGACTGACTCCATTAGGATAGGACCTACTACTTACTACTACTACGTCCTCTTTACTATAAAATCAGCTTGTCAATTTTGGGGCAGGCGATGGAGTGGATGAGGAATGAACAAACGGTGCATTCACCATGAAATCCATTCGCATACAAAGATACAAACCTTGCTTAACAGTCCCAAATATGCCTCTCTCTACCTCCCTTCATTCAAATAACTACTTAAACCAACTAACTCAATCCATAAAATTATTCACAAAAAATTATTTGCAGTTTTTAAATAATGAACTGACCAATCACACTTAACGAAACTAGCTTCGACTTTCCGCAAACTTTTGAGCCATACTATTCTCAGGAGGTAGAATAATTGTGTACATTTTGATCAGCTTGAGGTCCTTACTCTTGTATCAACTATTGGGTCATAGTCATAGCAGAATGGATAAACATCTGATTGAGAGAAGGCTGAGTGGCTGAGTAAATGAAACAAATGGTGTCGGCCATTCCTCCTGAAACATGTTATTGTTTATGTGGAATTATGGCATTGTACTGATCAACGTGGCGAGCAGACTAGGTGGTACAAAAATATTCATGCAATAATACTTAATGCGTGATCGGATAATGTATCGACGTGGACGTTCTGTTCACCGAACACATTTATATTTGTTGGAATGAATGCATGTAATGAGTGTGTTTTAACAAAACGAGTTGGAAAGGATGTGGCACATCTCTCAAAGGCGGAATTGACTAGTGACAGCTAGTCAGGCCCAGACTCAGACTCTGGTTCTTCCAAGTTTCGGGTTTATTTCGGAGGGAAAGATTGTTTCGTGAGACGTGTGATGTTTCACATGGAAAACACATTGAAAGTATGCATGACATTTTTTTGTGGACGACTCCTGAAACTCCCGATTGGAATGTTTGTATGTGTTGCATGTTCGCCGTGGAGCAAGTTTACAATTTTTTGGTCTTTTGAACTCTATTTTTAGGAAAAGGAACCACACGAGGCAAATGCCCAAATGCAAATGATTGGCTTAGCGTCAAATCAGTGTATAAATAAAAGAAGAGTTGAGTCGTCTTCGTCGTCGTCAGTCGACGATACTTCTTAACTTCTTAACTTCACGTACAAAATCAAAATGTATAGTTTTTTTTGCCTTGTGTGTGTCTGTCTGTCTGTGTTGCATTCAACTCAAGTATTTTCTTCTTCCAATCCTTTCCCTCACACTCAAAACTCATTCCAACACATACACCTACTACTATATAGACAGCTACATATTTTTAACTAACTGACAAAAATAGACAGTTTCCCTTGTTGGATGGTACGGAATGGATGGCTACTAAGTAATGCGGGGAAGGTGTGCACAAAGTCGGAGTCGAAATGTTTGTACCAGTTTGCATTTTGCATCGTCGTGGAGGAGCAAAGTACAGTAAAAGTAACAGGAATAGGAAATATGTAGCAATTGGAACATTGCATTGGAAGTCAAGTAGTAAGTAGTCGGCCATCGGTACAAGAACTGCTAACTGCAAACAAAGTATTATACAGAGAACCCGAACAGATGAAATGAAATGTGGCCAAAGCCAAAATAAGTTTATGATTCTCTGTGATCTTTCTTCGTCGAATTCCCATTCTAATAGTTCTGAACCATCAGAACTCAGATCGCATCAGTGCTCCTTATTGCGTTGCATTACAAATTGGAATGCGCAATCCTCTCAACAAAGTTAAATTAAACTAAACACGTCTTGTTACTCAAAACGCCCAGCACAGCACCTTGAACTACATAACATACGTACATTCAAGTAGTATGTGCAAATCTAAATGTTTGCAAGACTTACAATTTTTTTTGCCTACAAGTCGTGCACTTTGTGGCGTTGACTGTGTTTATGTATTTATGTGAGGACACGTCTTGCGTACAACATAAAATACAAACTTTTTTGCATAGGACAAAGTGTAAGGAGTAAGGACGTACCGAATTACTTCTTGTTCATGTTGTGCCAATAATTATGCCAGATCCAAAGCAATGAGTAACAGTTAAGAGTACTGTTGTACTCTGCATTCTTGTGTCGGTGCGGTGCTCTGCTCCGTCTTTTGCATTTCTTTCTACGAAGGATTTTCTATTGCTAAAACTTTGACAAAAGCAAAGCAAAGTAGTGCAGTGCAGTTAGTCCAATCCGGCTGTTTTTAGGCTGACTTCAAAATATGTGAACTTGTCCCGTTCCCAAGTCATATTTACAAAATGCGGACATCGACACACAACAATGCTCATGTCATGTGCCACCTTCAGTAACAATGTCTTGTTTAACGTGCAATAGTAGTAGAGTGGAGTAGTAGCTTGCATGCAATCACCAAGAATAATCAGTATTTCGAAACTGCTCTAAAGTATGGCAATGTGGTGAAAAGCAATCACGAATGAGATTGTTGTTGGCATTAGCAATAGGTGCAATCCGATAAAAATATACTTGCTTAAATTATAGAAGTGCTAAAGTGTTGAGAGCTTGGCTTCAGCTCATTGCGTGAAGGCATTATATTACAGGGGGCTCGATGAAGCCAACGCATGGTTTGCATCATTGCATCGAGTGCGAAAGATTCCACAGACTTTGTCGGTTTCCTTCCTTGATTCATGTGTAAATGGTATTCCATTTCACGTCACGAATAAATTTTTGTTTAACAAATACGCAACAAATATTTCCCTAAACGATGGGCGAGCTTAACGAACATTTTATCCCCATTCATTCTCCATTTAATGAAGGCACACGAGTGAAGAAGCCTCTTGAAAAATTCACACGGTTTTACCACAGAATTGTAAACTTGATGTCGATTGCAAAAGTCTCACAACCTGATGAGTAGATTAGGAATGTGATATGAATGCGTTTTTTTTGGACATTGGGTTAGATTTAAAGTGATGGAAATATTTAATGAAGATTATACGTACATACATACATATGGATTGCAGAAGAGAATGGATGATCCGGATGAACAATGAGTGGATGAGTTGAGCTGAGGGTTGAATGCGTGATTTGGAATAGTTTTTCCGTCATGTAACCCTGAAACTTTGCTTAAATGGCAGGTTATGGAATCTATTATGTTCTCGTCTTGTCATCATCAGCATTTACCATCATCACCGCCCGCCACCATCATAACATCATCATTTGAGCCATCAGCCATAGGTTAACTTAATAGGAGCCACAGAATGCAAAAAAAAATCCAATCTACGTAGACAGACACTAAAACTATAACCACTTTTCTTCCTAAGCTTATGAACTACTGATGTTATTTGGACACCAAAATTTCCTAGTAGTCACTGATTCATCTCAATTTAGATTTAAATTATTGCATTAAACATAAACATTTCATTTGTAGCATTTATGTATTTGTGAGCAACTGCTTTGTTTTGAACGCAAAAACGTTTGCTTTTATGTCCAGAGAGAGACATAAAGAGGAATAAAAAATTAATTGTCTACTACTATTATGTTATTTATGAGTTAAGAACAATGAGCCACGTGCGGAAGGCACAGTCTGGCTGGCTCTGCTGCTCTGTTCCTTACTGCAAATTGCAAATTGAATAGGTTGAGGATCAAAGCTTTAAAAACAAATGTAAAGATAAGATTTTACATTTTATTATGGTTGAAATTATTTAATTCTCCTTATTTGATCATCATCCCCTCCCAAGTTGGAGATATTTATTTAAAGTTCTGTCGTAGTTAATGTATGCATGAGGTGGAATTTTCCACGCATTGAGATGTGTTTTGTTTTGTGTGTGGCAATGCAATGGGTTCCTTCTGTTCTCTGAATGTCATGCATACGATGCAATGGTAAAAAGAGGAGCGAAAGATCGTCAAAAAGACAAGGTCGTTCATTCATTTACGTAAACATCAAAGGGTTTTCATCGTACGACGACGATAACGACGGAGAGACGGAGATTCTATTGAGGATGTCCCATAAACTCACCACATGTACATAAACACACATGAAACATGATGTGATTCAACAATTCAACGCTCAACTCAAACTATTGTGTCCAAAAGTTTAGCAAGGATGCATTAGAGAAAATGTTAGGTTTTTTTGGGACAAAAATTATTTGAAAAGCGTTCGTTTCCTGTCCTCTGACATTTTAAACTCTTTCCAAGTTTCAATGTAGTCCAATTTGAAGTGACAGCGTGAAAACCCTTTGACTTTGTTGCTCTGCACTTTGCAGCACTTTGCACAGTGGTGGTGGACTAAATGATTAACGAGTGCACGCGCGGACGACACACGGACACACACAGACCTTGCTATTTTATTGAAATGTTGCATTTGTTACCAATCTACCAATTCATTCATGGTGCCCTTTGTCCACTCTAGCAAAACAATTTCAAAGCTATTCCTTCAAAATATTTATTGTATCTTGTCAAGATTGTCATCTGAAGAACTCGAGTGAGATAAATTGACCCACTCATACGTTTGAGTTTGCCGTTTAACGGAGAAACAAGTTGAAATTGTTGCTCGGCGATCTTGAGAGTGATTATGAGATTTAAACGACGACAAAATGTCGGTTCTTTTCCGATCAAACCACTGAATAAAATGTGTGCTTAGAAGGCAAAAAAATGAACTCATTTACAACAACACCATTACAAAATTGGTTGTAACGTAACCCTGATCCCTCTTTCCTTGAACTTGTTCAAAAACAAATTATTCTTATAAGCTTATTTTGCCTATTGTCTGATTGCGCCTTCATTAGTAGCTAATTGGATTGTTGGTTTTCGTTTAATGAAAATCCAAGGTTTTTGTGAATGTTGGAATAAATGTACGTGGTGTAGTGTGGAGTACTCCTCCCTACGCTCTAAGTTGTGGAAAAATTCAATCAACAAACATGTTTTCCTAAAATTTATTAATCTTTAATTAACTTAAATTTGCAGGAAAAGAATATGAATTGAAGTGTAGACGATGCAACAGTCGGGAACAATTGTGAATGGAAAGAGTTCTATGAACAAAATGCCACCTCAAAGGTTTGTCAAATAAATCAATTCCTAATTTGAAGTTTACAAGTTCATTTGGATTTTTCGAGTTAATGAGTTCTTGTTAGCATCAGAATTTTGCAGTTTTTATTTTCAAGTCAGCAGTATTACAATATACTGCTAGATCTTATACTGCTGGTTAGTTAGAATTTGGACTAAATTAAATTCCACGGCTGAAGGCTAAAGTGATGTAAAAAAATGTTTTGGAGAACGAGAATGTAACGAGAGTGACTAGTTTCGCAGTGAGCTAAAGTTCGAGGGTATGTAGTCGTCGGAATAAATAAAATCTCCCCTGAACAATAATAAGGGCAAAGTATCATGTGGAGTTTCATGAAATTCACACACACTTTATAAAATTATTATGTATTCTCATGTGTCAGCAAAAGGCGAATGGATTCACTGTAATTTCAAGATGTTTTATTTATATTGTTTGTGCTAAGGCTGAGCTCTTCGCAGAATTATGATCTAACTGTTGACTGTTCCGTTGCAAATCGTAATGTAATGTGACTTGACTTAACATGTACGACCGTTCAACTCCAACTTAGTTGCTTAGCTTAGTTTATAGTAATTCAATTCCGCTGACAACTCCGACGAACTCCTCCACCTCAGATTGTTATTTTCAACATTATTCTTATAAATTTCAAATTAACAAGTCATAGTCTTGAAACAAAACAACTGAATGTTGCATAACTTTGTAATTCAGTCCATTGAACTGTAGAATCAAATAACATTCTTGAATAAACAAAGCCGACAAACATTTTATTGAATATTGGTTATTTTCCATTCAGAGTAGATTAAAAGATCAGTAGCAATGATTCTGACTTCTTCTTTCTGACTAATGTGTCTAGCTCGGTGCAAATAAGCCAAGTTAATTGTACGAATTAGACAAGTCATATTTCAATCTTGATTGGAAAAGTATTTGAGGTAAAGGTCTAGAGTTCCGGACAAAAGTTTAAAACTAAAGTTGAAAACATTGCAATGTTGCAGTTCATGCTTCCCGGACTGGAATTCTGGTTGTCAAACTACGCCTGGTATGGAACCAAATCTCTCGGTGGTGACCACAGTTTGGGGAATGACAGGTTCATCCCAAAGTGGTCCCCACTCAACCTATGCAGGAAATGGACCGAATAATTCACACAATGGGCCAAATAGTACAACCGGTGGAGTTCCTCCTAATTACATGAAAAACCAGCCGTATTGGAACAACAATGCAAATCAAAGTACGGGACCGTCTTACCCACCGCAGCAGAGGTATTCAATTCGCAAACATGGTTTCACAGCAAATTAATTCTACACATGCAACTAAATCAATTTGTTCAATCATTAATTTCACATCGTAGGAATGAACCAGTGGGGGCTGCTTCAAGGCAAGATCCAAATTATCCTAATCAAAGTCCTCTGGGCGTAACGGCAATGGTCACAGCAATTGCGACAGCTACTGCCACAGCCACAGCCAGCGTCGTAGCGTTGCAGGAGCGGCAAGAGGGAAACAATCAGTATCAAGTAAGTTAAGGTTACCTTCTACACGTGGCACCATATGTAAATGTTAAATGGGCAAAAGTTTCCCCAAATCAAGGAATTTAACATATTGTGGACTTGTTACGAATCCAACGCGTTTGTTAGGTTCCCATTCCCAAGACTTACTCATGTTATGAAAACAACTATCAGATGTAGTAATAGTAGCAGTCGTAACAAGACTCGCAAAGCAAACCATTTCTTTCGACCTTAAAGCTCAGTTAGGAAGGAAATGTAGATCAAATAGAATTGCGTTTTAGTCTTTTGGCTTCCCATTATGCCAGAAGTCATATCCTCCTCTTCCGTGTGTAGATTTCATCCTTGAAACTTCCCCAGGTCACATCTAGCTAGAAGAGAAGTACCAATAAACCGGATTACCCCCATTCCCCATGCTTCAGCTGTAATGGGGCGAGCGATATTGAATTTATGTAATCATTCATTGGCTTTTGCTTTGCTATTTCCTTCATACCTGACTTTATTTCAGAACATCCGGCCCTGTACAATTTTATTTATTTAACTCTGTTTACAGATGAACTCAATGCCGAATCAGTATCCACCGTACAACAACAGTAGTGGGGGGACTAGCAATGGTTCGAATCAAACCCAGCCCCAGCGAATGAGTAGCGGCGGAGTGATGAGCTCTGGAGGAATTAATAACCAAAAAATGACGATGCAGCAGGTAATCCGTCAAAAGTAGTTCGCCCTCTCGGTTTTTCTTATTTTTTCCCCTCTAGAAGACCGAGTGAAGAATTCCAGTTGCATATAAAAAGTATTGAGGAGGAGAAGCTCTTTATTGATTACCGTTTGGTTTGTTTTCTGAAAAGCAGGGAGAAAGTGTCTACGGTCGGAGTAACATTTGTCGCAGCTCACCATATCCAACCACTCCCCCGTCTCATATCAATCAGAAACGAGGACAAACCAACTCAGGCATAGGACCAAATCCTTCGGGCCAGGTATACCCTGGATCGGCTCTCCCGAATGTTCCGCCATCGGTACGGCTATAAATTCTTGTCAAAAGCTTAGGCGAAAAAACTATGTACAGTATGCAACAAAAAATGCAAAAATATTCTTTCCTCCTTCCAGTTTGAAGGAATGAATCCTTACGGCCATCCCAGTTACCAGTCGTCGGGTCAAACAAATGTAAATCCGAGGATGATGTATCGTGGCAATATGCGACCTGGCGCCGCGATGCCTGGTGCGAGGTCATCTCATGTTCCTCCTTATTCCTATCCAAACGGACAGCAGTATTATAATCCGAATGGAATGCATCCGGGGAACATTCCACAAAGAATGGGGCAGGGAGTCCCCATGTCCCCCCACCATATTGGCCTTCCCCCGGGTTACCCCCACAATTCCTACTTGCCACACCAGCAACCACCGATGACTCAGTATTCAAATGGTCCAATGCCTTCATCTAGTTACCCGGATACTGGCAGTACTTACGGCGGATCTCCTTATGGTGGTGAACCAAGACCAAATCGGTCTTATCCGCACAGTCCCATTCCAGGAAATCCTACTCCATTAACTCCACCCTTGACACCGGCCTCCTCAGCACCTCCTTGCTACAATGCTGGACACGCTACCGGCGATACAAAACCTGTGATATCTACTATGAGTGAGTCTTATCTTTAAGTTAGAATTCATAAGTAAATTTTGAATCTGACCTAGCATCTCAAAATCAAATTTTCTCTCTTATTCTCAAGATGAGTCCGAACTCCGGCTTACGTTTCCAGTCAGGGATGGAACCATTTTGGCACCTTTCCGCTTAGAGCACAATTTGGCAGTCAGCAATCATGTCTTCCATCTGAAGCCCACTGTTCATCAAACATTAACTTGGAGGTACTATACATTAAGATGTTTAGAGTCAACAATGCTTATGTTCACATGCTTACGTGCAAGAGTTCTTAAATTTTTCTATTTTGAAAAGATCGGACTTGGAGCTCCAACTAAAATGCTTTCATCATGAGGATCGTCAAATGAACACGAATTGGCCAGCCAGCGTTCAAGTATCCGTAAATGCAATTCCATTATCCATTGACCGTGGAGAAAACAAGATTTCTCACAAACCACTCTATCTTAAAGACATTTGTCTCCCTGGTCGAAACACTTTACAAATCACAGTTTCTGCTTGCTGCTGTGTAAGTTTTGCTGAACTAATACTGAGTCGTTTCATGTAACGTTGCAATTCAATATGAAACCAATTGATTTTGTATTTTTTTTTCTCGTACAGTCCCACCTCTTTGTACTTCAGTTAGTTCACAGGCCTAGCGTTCGTTCAGTATTGCAAGGATTGCTTCGAAAACGTCTACTTCCAGCTGAGCATTGTATTACGAAGATTAAACGTCATTTTAACAACAATACCTATTACGGAAATCAAAACCCGGGAAGTCAGGATGGCGATGGAGTAGAACAAACAGCTATAAAGGTGTGACCAATAAATTTACTAAAATTGCAATTACCAATTACTTTGTCGGTTTTTTATGCATAACTTTGGATTGTTTTTCGATTTCCCATCAAGGTATCACTCAAATGCCCAATCACCTACAAACGAATGTCACTCCCCGCCCGTGGGCATGATTGTAAACATGTCCAGTGCTTTGATCTTGAGTCGTACCTTCATCTGAATTGTGAGCGTTCTTCTTGGCGATGTCCAGTTTGCAAGTATGTTTGCAATAAACTGTTTCCAATTGATTAATGGTTTGTCATTCCTAATTCTGATCTTCTCCCCAAAGCAAAACGGCACAGTTGGAAGGTCTTGAAGTTGACCAGTACATTTGGAGTATACTTAACGCTTTGACTTCCTCTGATTCCGAGGAAGTAACCATCGACTCTGCTGCCAATTGGAGAGAGACAACTAGTGCTACAGGCTTTAAGGCAAGGCAATTCAATCCAGATGGATTTCACTTCCTTCTATCATTAGAAAAATTTGCTAAATTATTATTTTTAATTACAGACAAAATCAGAGACAGTCGAGCCTTGCTCTGCGAAGAAAGCAAAACTGATTAGTCCCAGTGAAATGAACATGACTACGTGGAATCCTGACATGGTCATGTCTCCGTACGGATCACCTTCAATGCACGGTAAATTGGGTTGAATTCTTAATTAAAGATACCAGCGTTTACGAAAAATTTGCTAACAGTTTTGTAAGCACTGCTACGCTAACGTGTGAAAGCTCATGGTGCTTTCACCAACCAGTGAAAGCATTGTGTTTGGGGCATTATGAAACTCACAAGGCAAGTGCTCTTGCTCTTCATGAAACCGTTCAGTTCTAGCAAGCATATTTCGTAGACATTTCCTTCTAACCGGAACAAGTTTATGACTTATCATCTCGGTAATGGGATTTCTAATCAGTAGGACCAATAACATTTAGAAGTGTGTGACCAAATATTTAAAAATTGTCTTTTCAGGTATGAGCATGGGTCAACCAATGAATCCGTACGGTAGCATGTCTTCTACATGGAGTGGAAGTCCAGCACAATCCAATTCATTCGAATTCGGTGGAGACTACGGTCCGTTATCTCGCCTGAAAGAATCAGTTAATTCTCTTGAAGCCCTAAATGCAATGGAGAAGAGTATCAGTGAGCAGGTATGACGACTTGCTATTATTTCAGATTTTGATGCAATATGTACAGTTGAAAATGAACCTTTCAAACGAATCTTATTGAACTAGGCGTCGGCTGGAAGTCAAGGAAAGGGATTCAATGAATCGAGCAAGAGTGACCTGCCGTACATTTTGCACACACCACAAACTCCTCATACACCCGGCACCGGAGAGCACGGGTCACTGGTGGCGAGTAGCCCTTCACATGTTCCTAATCTGATCACGAGTTCAAATCATTCAGAGTGTGACCCTCCTAATCTGGCAACACTCATTGCCTCAGACCTTCCATCTGATTTAAACTTTGACCCAGAGTCTGTGATAAATGGAGAAGGCTCGGGCCAGGAGGAGCTGAATGTAAATACACTCTTACTATTTTCAATCGATTAGCAATACGCACTTGCATCCACACGAGCATGTATGACCTGAATTTTTGTATTTCTTTTTATAGCTTCTGCCGCACAGTGGTGTGGATCCTCTGGAATTACTCAGTTATTTAGAACCTTCGGGTCTGGCTACCCCACCCTCTTCTGGAGATCGAGAGAACGTAGGAAGTAACATGAACTCAACTCCAGATTCCATTTCTGATGATCTCTTGTCTTTGTTTGACTAAATCACGGTTCATCAAGATTAATGTAGGCATTAGATAGATGTTCTTTCAAAATGTTGATGTCGGCGCTTATACTTGAATGAGTTATTTCGTTCAGAACCAGCGTTTATGGTTATAATGTTATAAACTATGTAAAGCCATGTCAATAAATATCACCTAGTAGATTTAAACTTAAAAGATAGCCTGTGTTACACAGTATTGGAAAAGATCAAATTTATCGGTTTTTGCTTGGAACACGGGAAATGCAGGTAAAAAATAAATTACCACAGGCAGCAACGATTTGGTGGAAATAGTCAGACAAAATTACCTGTCCAAAGTCCAAAGTGAATTTATTTGATCTTTAACTATACAAGTACTTCAAAATGTGCACCCCATGGATGAGATGCAATAAATATGAAAGTACAATGAGTGCTTGTTATTATATCATCGGGTTTCTAATTTGTCCTAATTCACTAGACAAACTAATCTTAAATAAATCCGAGCCGAGTCAGAGTCAGAGCCTCCATTATCGACACATAATAATTTCTAAGTTAACTTCATGTGCGAACACATTCCTCAAGGATTGCGATTCCTGTGGTCTCTGATTTTTGTGATTACTTCTGCCAGCTTCGCATGAATCCTAAACTCATCAAAGAGCCAGAGAATACAATCAAATCACAAAGTATTACAAGTTTTTTTTAATTTGCTGCTGCTCAGTGTAAGATCTCAATTAACTTCGAGATCAAAGGCTCTTTGGATTTACAAGAAGTCCCGATTCGAGCAGAAATTTTTGCGAGTCAATTGGGATCATCCGGAAACCGCTCCTAAGGTCCTTTTATACGCAGGGAGGATTTGATTTTTAAATGTGGATAGCCTCACGATGCCTTGACTACGAGGGTTGTTGTTTTGCTGAGCGTACGCTCAGCAAAACAACAACAACCCTCGTAGTCAAGGCATCGTGGATAGCCTATAAATTATCTGCTAGAATTCATTCCCAGACAAACTTCAAATTTGTGGGTTATCATATGCTCGGGTAAGAACTAAGAACGTCCTTCAATACTACAAAATTAAAACATTTTGAAACTAATTTTTTTTTGGAAAAGTTCGTTCTTTTTTTGCTTATGGTTTGTTAAAGTCACAAGTCACCGGCCGTATTGGCTTATGTCGAAATCAAGCAGAATGTACGTATTCCATGCTAAATTATAACGCAAAATAACAATAGAAAATTCTAAGTTGAAGCAAACCAGAGCAAAATCTCCCTTTGTATGTGAACTTGATCGCGACGGCTGGGGAATCCCCTTGCCTGGAATTTCAACGGTTAAGAAATGGGTATCAAAAATTGATTTTACCAAGGGATTTTGAAACCAGTTTTGAATCTTATGAAAGCCCAATTCGCAAATTTAAACCAGGTTTAATCGGCAGGATGTTCTCAGCTTTGATGAATTTGCTCTGGATGGTTTAATTACATATGATCAAAAGCACAATGGAATTGTTGGACCTTTCTCGTACTTGCTGGTGATGTTTGTTTGTGCTTTATTCATCGACTGAAAACAACCAGTGTTTTACGGCTTCGATTATCACTTGGACAAAGAAACAGTTAACAACTTAATTGGAACTCTATACGAGACGATGTTGAGATCACATCAACTATTTGCGACCAAATAATAAGCGTTTCAAGAATGATTCTGAGATTTCCCGTGACAAAAGCCATTTTATAAATTAACAGGGTGGGAAAAAATATCTTCGTGTTTTATGATTTGCCTCATCTGACAGAGAGACTACTAGAGAGACAATTTGTTATTTCAAGTCATTCATTTCGAAGACGGCAATTCCTACTCCGTAGAAGATTTCTTCAAACTTTTGAGTTTAGATTGTAACGAAATCCGGAACTGCCATAAGGTGGCCAGAAAGCATTTGACAGTGAAGGGAAAAGAACGGATGAACGTTCGAATGGGAATGCAACTTTTCTCCAGAAGCGTAGCAGGATTTTTTCGAAACCAACTTCCAGACCCTCGTTTGAAAAAATTGACAGATTTCATCGAGCTAGTCAACGATTTTAGAATGGCAGGCATTAGACTTCCACAGAAATTTCCATTTTCCACAATGCAAAGGGTTTATTGTTGCAGAGAATTGAAATGTACTTGCAGAATTCTTTTCGAATCCGATTGCATATTTTCAGAATCTGCATTTTCCTGTAGATTGAGAAAAATATTCGCATTTTCTAAATTTTCATTTAACGAACTTTAAACAAAAGTGCCAACGCATGAAGGGATATGTATAAACATATTTCAACATTTCCTTCCCAAAACAGATTTCGATTCGATTTCACTTAACAGAATTCGGATTAATACAAACCAAATTCCTCCAAAATGATGGTATGGACTAGCATTTTCGCTTTAATAATTAGAAATGATGGGGTACGTATTCTTTCCAACAGTCGGGTAGCGAAGCCCAAGCCAGTCCCCTCCAGTAACCAGTAATACTTGGACAAAGCGGAAGTCACAAAGTTACCTCTCGGTGTAACCCATTGGTGATTGTTGCACATATTGCCACTTGCCATGCAACTGAAGAGAATCTTGCACCACATTTCCAAAGCCCAATTGAATTCATACATGAGACGGCTTCTTTCACACTTCAGTCTGGTCGTGGTAGTGAAGTGGTGAAGTCGAGGTGAGCAGAGTTGCACCTGACCATTAATTGCGTTAGTTCTATAAACATCTCCCATTGCACACTATTTTATTATAATCAAAAAACGTTGCTTATTTACGGCAGTTTGTAAATGCAAAATGCGAATTGTTTGTGTTTGACTACTAATTTTTTTCTAGTGCAAAGTTTCGTCCAGTGAAAAATTTTTGTAAAGTGGTTTTGCTAAATTACTCGACAAATAATTCTGCAGACTGGTAGTATTTTTATGCCGCGTAGTGCAGTGCGTGTAAGGTGGGCTTGTTGCTAAAATAAAACCGGTGGAAACATTTCGTTGATCAAAGCTGCAGGTAAGATTTTTTATTTCAAACATGATTTTAACCTGCCCAGCACATCCGATTCCGAAGTAGGTTTGTGTATTACGATGCGACTAAAAATGGTAACACATGTAGACTGGCAGTTTTACCTTTTCATCCCTCACCGGAAAAGAATCCAATTTAATCTATAAGGCAGAAAGGGGAAGTTTTTGTTTCTGTTACACATTGTTCCGCTAAATAATGCAGAGTCACGCAGGGCATCTACAAAGGTACACAATGTTTGGTTTTAAGGAGGACTCCCTCGAATTAGTGATAACACAGTATATTCCAACTTTCTTCCCAATGAAGAAATGTCTGGAAAATAACTTTTTGCTAACTACTCCGAGCTCCTTCTCGTGCTTACACAATTTTTTGATTGGTTGGAACTCTGAAGTGTAAAACAGGTTGAAAGTTCCAAAAGAATATAGTGTACATTTCGTAATTAATTAGTAATAAGTTCCAAAATCATAATTAATTTAAAAAAAATTATTTCAATAAGCCCTATTTTCAATCGGTATTTCGTTTATTCTTTTGACTTGGGAGGGTCAATGAATTACTGGATAAAATGTGATTTTGCGACTATATTATGATGCTCTGCAGCAAATATAAATGTAAATAACTGTCGGAATGCTTTGATCTTTGATGAGATATTTTCTCTTCGATTAATTCGTATCAGAACACATTAGAAGTTTAGAAGAGGTAGGGTTTGGGGTATGAGTATTTGGGTTGAGCAATTGTTCACACGGTCGACAATCATTCCAACCGAGTGCAAGCAATTAACGGAAATGTATGCAGATGTGCTGCGATCAAGTGATGCTGTTGAGATAGACAGGCATGCCTAGCCAGCTGCCATAAAACCAGAAGCTCGCATTGGCACATCATTAAGGACGAAAAGAAAAGTGATGGGATTTAGAAAACTTTGCACAACAATCCAATATAGAACAACCTTAGTCAAGTGAGCGGATGAGAATCTTTGAAAGATTTAATTCAAATTCTGAATGATCACGATAACAATTGCGTCTCTTCTTCCCTAATGGATACAACCCAAAACCATTTCATTGGAACACAAATTCTTGCAATTGCATGCAACAAAATTCTATAATAAGTTTTTTAGTGTTGTTAATGTTGTAAATATTTTGTTTCCGCAATTTCGTATTGAGCAATAAACGTTAGTCCGTAAACTTTGTATTCCTTGAAAACTTTTAACGGCTGACTGCTGATTGGATTACAGCATAGATTCAACTCATTTGTAACTTTTTTAACGAAATAACTTCACTCAAATAACCATAAAACCAAACAGAAGATTCACGCAAATTGTGGTGACTTCTAAAAGTCACTTTTGTACTTCCCCCAAAAGCAGATGCAACCTGTTGAGCAATACAAAATGTACGAATAAATTGTGCAGCCAATCATGTTTTTGTCGACTTACTATGTAAGTTGAGGGTCTTAGTTCTGGTTATTTATGGGGACACTTTGTGCTTGTTTAAGCATACAAAATAATATCACAGTAATTCTTGCCAACGAATTATGGAGCACATTTCTTAATTAATAATTTTCCGGCATTGAAAATTCTAGTATGCTTTTCTTCTTCGAGTGTTTATAATTTTGGAATATTACAGAATTACTGAATTATAGTGCAAATCGCATAATTGGATTCCGTGAGTCTTGTCTTAAATAATTCAACTTTACACTTACCTAATTATGTTATAAAGCAATTAAAACAATTGTGAGCTTAAATATGAATTAAGTTTATTATGGTCAGGTCTTACCTTCAGGCATTGACCTTTGCCTTCAGTTATAAAATTTGACATTAGGATCCATTAACCTACCCATTCATTTGTAGTATTATGAAACTGAGAAACATGTGCTTAGTAAGCAGTCAATCAAGATAAGATCAATAAATGCGCCCCTTAATTGCGCTAAGCAGAAATCGAAAGTTCAAACGGGTTTCAGACTAAATGACTCCATGGAATGCGCTTGTAACTCAAAGTAATCAGTTTGGAAAGGAAATTCTTTTAGAGTCCATATAATTACGATCTTTCCTTCCTTGTTGTTGTCGGATCCTTAAAGATGTGTAGAGACAACATCATAAATCTAGTATCTTCCTTACACAATCGTAATTGCAAAGCAACAGCTTGGACTGAATATAATTGTACTTTCGGTTTCAAGAAGTTTTTTGTTCTACAGGAACCCGTTTTCAAAAGTTGTAAACTGTAAGAACATGTCCTCTGGAATTGCTGAATCAATGCACAGCATGGGGCTTAACGCTTATTTATTGAGATAGGACCACACATCCGACTCCCAAGTCAAAATGAATTTTGATTGACCAGTTCCATCGTTGCATCAGATTTTCTAAATACCTTAAAGAAAGAAATTGAAAAAATTCTTTTCAGCGATTGGTCACGTTCGAGGAAAAATTGAAGGAAGTGACTTCAAATCAATAACTATTAAAATTCCAACTCCAACAGCAGAAAGAATTCTTTGCATTTAAGTGCTCCTCCCTGTAAAATTCACTACTAAGTATTCTGCAATTACCAAATTTGTCAATAATAAATTGACATCTTGATGGGTTTCATCTCACTTTGCGAGACCGAGCTTACGCAAAAAATTCGCATTGGCTAAGTGAGTCCTTAAAGTACTTTTGTATACACCGTGTGATAAGTTGAATATGTGGCCAAATACTGCGATTACAAATCGCGATTGTCAACAAAATGAGTGTTAGATGGGAGAAAGTGTTTTGAGCCCTGACATTTCGACATTAATCCCAGGTTGGCCCAACTTTCTGAGTTGGAATTCTTTGAGCATCAAGTAAGCAGATAAAGGGTTGAATTCGGAATAAAATTTCTGCAAATACATCACACACTTATTGCGTTGCCGTAAAAGTCTTTAATCTTTGGACTTTAGACAGCCCATGAGTTACTAAGCCAAGTGAAACGAAAATCCGCGAGTACAATTA
>JAQGCM010000690.1:0-21611 GCA_034699705.1 Hymenaphorura dentifera
GATGACATCATATTTTTATTTTAAAGTTCTTTAGGTTAATATTTAGTAGGATTTTGGAAGCATGAGTCAAACTTGCCGAAAATGGTCAAAGCAGTAATCCAACAACAACAGTCCCAAATGGTTTTCCCCAAATGTACAACTGGTTGCCTGGATAGCATTTGTTTTAAGCCAGGGTGGTGTTAGTGGTAGTGTAAAATTATTTATTCTTGACGAACGGTATATTGGATCTTGGCTTTCCCCGATGACACATCGCAATCATTGTAATTATAATGAACAATCGCCGTCACAATGCTTGTGTACGTATTTTTGGAAAGCAATGTTGCTGGGACTCTGACCTTCCTTGCGGTGCAGCCTGCCAAATGATTTGGCGAATTTGGATTTTTGCACTTGCCTTGCTCGTGCTAGTACGATTCTTTGTATTCATCTCATTAAAATTCCAATATTTCGCTCATTTCGAATTTAACATATGCTACATTGCAGGTGGTGGCGATAGCCGACCTAATATTCATATTCGTCCTCCTGAGTCGGTACTGGGAAAACACAGACATTTTTGTAGCGAACAGAATGACGAAACTTTTGATGCTAACTGATGGCTTGATCCCAGTTTGGCTAGTGATTTCAGTGTCAAGCGCCGCAATGGTAGCTATTTGGTCAATCGCATTGATACTGAAGCCGACAAATGCAACTCCGGGCGGAATAGTTTTGGTATTTCGAAAATCAACACAGCTACACATGTTTTAATGTGGGCCTTGTTAAGATTTAAAGAAATTCTGAAAACTTGTAATCAACAGTACAAACTCATTACATCAATTATCACGCTCAGCATTTTCTTGGGATCAATCTTCCAATTCGTGCTGTATTTCTTAGAATGGCCAGATACAGCTTATCGACATGAGGTTTACGAATGGATGCTGAATGACATGGTGAAAGAAAATCCTCCACATTTGATAACTCAACGATGGCTAGATACACAAGATTTTGTAATTTTTCAAATTTCAAATCGAGAGTCCATTTCCAGGTTTTTGATACATAATTTCTGGCTAAACTTCTAGTTCAAATGCTGTGGAATTAATGCTCCGAAGGATTGGATAAGTGCCATCTCTCTAAAGACCACAGGCTCTAATGATAGCAATCAATCTGCAAAAAATATGGCTTTGCCACAATCTTGTTGTGAGAAAAATGTGAGGAGCAGAAGCATTTATTGGATTATAGTTTCAATAATTTTGTAAATTTTGTTAATGCGCAGACTGGCACATGTCTTGAATCATCGGCGTGGACGGATGGCTGCCTTGATGTTCAAATAGATATTCTGAAATATTATTCAAATTTAAATGTCGTATCCAGCTCCTTCCTTTACTTTTTAATAGTAAGGATGTCTTGCTTATGTATGTTAACTCAAATTGCAACTTCCAACACAGATCGCAAATTGAATTTCGTTTTTCGGCTTTTCATAGGACGGTCTGGAAGGTTCTGTCAAATTGTACTTTCACAAATTTCCGTTAGTCCCTCAACTTTTCAAACTCATAAACGATTGACGTTTCTTTGTTAACGACAGTCTGCCGAAAATCTTATTTTGTAGAGCTCGAAACAACTATGACTATAAACCCGTAGAAGATGATACACGAAGTGAATCTGAGCGAAAACCCGATTCACCAAATGAAGAGGAATTTCAATTGATATCCTTGGGGAAGTCTAGCCAAAGAATTGATGGGTCAGCATCAGAAATTGAAGAAAATAGCTGGGCGGCACAACGTGGGTTTTTTGGGGAAGACCATAGCACTAAGGCCAATACAAATCAGGACAAGGGCAAAGGTCAGCGACAAAGCAAAGAGGAATTGAATGAGACTGAATTCTTTGATCCGGACGAGTTAACCAGCCTTAGAAATATGAGCAAGGTTGGTAAACGAGATGCAGTTTTTCTAGAGGAAAATTCTAACTTCACCGAAACTGAGCAAGACGCTGATGAACTTTCAAAGTCTTCAAGGAGAAAGTTTCCAAAAAAGAGAAAGCAAAAGAGTCAGGAAACGACTTTCGTTGGTGAAGTTCCATCGTCCGGCACAACGATAAAGAGAACCGGAAGCAGGATCAGCGTTGCAATGAAGGAAGATTTGGGAATTCTATTCAGCGATGCTGAGGGGTTTGATGTTGATGAGGAATTAGGCAGACTTGCCAACAAGGCTTGGAGAATTCCAGACAACGGCATGGTTTACAAGAGAGTTCCGGCTTCTTTAAATGAGAATTTTTTAGCGACGAAAACATTGAGTAATGATGGAAACAGATTTCCTAATTGGCATCTTTGGAAAGGTTTACCTTCACAATCTCTTAATGATTCATAAAAATCAAAAATGTTGTACATAACTGAAAAATTAAGAATTGCAATCTGAAATTACGGGTGACAGGGTGACAGGGTGACAGTGGCGAGTGGTGAATTGATAGAGCATTCCTTTTACTTTAATACAAAATTGTGTCCTTGTAGTCAAATGAAAATTGAGAGGACAAATTAGCTCTGTTGCTGAAATCATTCCTGACAAGTTACGTGAGTTTCTTTCCAATTTTTTTCTCAAGCACAAAAGATCTCTTTCCATTTGCAAACATTTCAATCATTTCCGGAATTCCAACATACGCCTTGATTTGGGTTGGTTAGACGGACAGGTTCGAACGAAAACCATTCTTTGCTTAGTATTAGTTCTTATTTTGGGTATTCAGCACGTCAGCAGTTACGAGTACGACTCAACTCTGTTGAGTTAAGAATTGAGGTAGGAATGTAAGGTTAGAAATGATCGATCCTCAAAACCACAAGCATAGCGAACGATCTGTTGTCTCTGGAAATTGTATTTTATTAAAGCTCTTTTCGTCATTCCATACAAATTAACTAGATCCAACAAAGACGATTCAAAATTTCCGAACACCACGTATTTAGTTTTATGATTCAAATCTTTCTTTTTACTTCAGCTTCCAGCTTTGAGTTTTTGAACATCATTGTTTTTGTCAGCAGATTTTTGGGAGGGAGAATGGAGATAGTTGTTGTTGTTGGTTATGCTTTGTGTGTTATTGGTTTACTTGATTTTTTTTACATATAAAAACACGAAGGTATTTTCTCGCCGTAAATTACTAGACTTTATCTTAGCAGTTCTAGTTAACCCTAGCTAGCTTAAGATAGTTGAATACACGTTTTGCTTAATTCAATTAAATTATTTCGCAATTGTCGAATATTTATGTATAATGATTTAGAATTTATCGACTGAAGTGACTTATCAACCTAACCATTAATTTTGTTTTCAACATTCATCGAATCTAGTAACAAAACCATGCTCATTGCTTTGTAGTGCGTCAACGTACCCTCTAATCATATGAATCCTTAATTCGATTTTAATTAAAATATGAGGACTTGATTTTTTTCCATACTTTCACAAAAATACTATTACTTTCCTTTCCTTTCAAACTCGAAGATCAGGCAACTTTTGGGCTTGTTGAACGCTTGATCGCGCTTGATTGAAACTTCCATAGACTTAGTATACCGTCTAGATTCAAATCTGAAATTTGAATTCAATAGAATACCGCACCGGCAGGTAGATTTGAAATATGTAAGACTGGCTAGCATGGTGTGATTAACAAATTAACTAAGCACGCAGCACCTTAGATTTCCAATCACGAAAGGACAGGTTTCAAATTTCTAGCCTTCGCCTAACTTCTATTCTAAGACGGATTGAGGATTGCACACATTGAGTATAATTTTAATTAGTAACAACTTCAATTTTAATTAACTTTCCAGCTAGCATACGACTATCAGTATGGTTTTAATATGTCATAAAATCCTAATGTTAGGTAACTTTGACTGATGTAACAATGTAAGCATTTATGCCATGCACAATCAAGGCTACCTCTAATCGTAAGAGGACTCAAGAAAATTATTATTCTCTGAATGATTCGAATTGTGGAGAAAATCTAATGAAATCTGAAAAATGGAGTACGACTTAAAAACTTAAAACTAATAGAAAAGCGAATTGATGTTCATTTACAAAAGCTTCGTACAATTCATTGAAAGAAATATTTTTCAACACTGCACTGGCCATTTTTGATTCCGTGCGGTTGAAAATTTAAAACAGTGCAGAAATTATTAATTCAATTTCCACTTAATTAGCGATAAGTAAAATATCGTCCGAGTACAATTTTTACAAACGATTTCAATTAAAACAGTTTTTTGGATTTGTAATTAAAATCACAGACAAATTGAAAACACAGTCATTCTTTTTACCACTTTTTACATAAATTTTGTGGTGCAGGCTTTTCGATTTCGTAAACATTTTATTTTACAACTTGGTTTATCCTGGAATTGTGTTTGCAGAGATTTGGACTGCAAAAATCTCCAAAAATCAAAAGTCATACATGCATGTAGAGTCGTTGACCTCTGGCAAACTCAGGTTCACTCTTAAAACAAATACTCATAAGATTGGAACAATCCGGGATCAGTCAGGATTATTTGGAAAGAGAGGTTCATTCTGGAGATTCCATTCTCTGTTGCCCGCCGCTAAACCGCAGTCCCGATAAGGGCCATTACAGAGTCTGATGAGTCGACACTATTATTATTTCCATTTCGTCTCCGAGTGGCAAGTCTTGGAGGTGGTGTCAGAGTTGACAATGCAACCTCTTCGTTCAAATTTTCCTTACTCGATTTCATCGTAGTCAAACTAAGCTCTGCTTCTACCGAGGGCGGAGGGGCTGGATGAGGACCACCAAGGGGAATCGTCGTAAGCGACGTGGCAGCGGAAGCCTCTGACTCGTCGACAAATTGAATACTACTTAAATTTTCCATTTCCACTTGAACCACTTCTGTTTTGCCTCGACCGAGCATCCCAGAACAATCTCCACCCGTTGAAGTCGACGACTCTCCAGAAACATTTGAGTCCCAGGCAGTGTAATTGGCAAACCGACTTCTTCTCAAGTCTCGTTCCTCTGGTTTCGGGACAATCAGAGAAATTGGTTCGGAATCTCCGCCACAGCCACTCTCATCCCCTGGTTTTTGCGTTGTTATGAGAAGCGTCATATTTACCGTCTCCTGGCTATGACTAGAATGGCGATCGCATTCGCACAAAGATCTCCCAGATGGACGCCGCATTCCAGTCCGATCCCTAGTATCCCGTTTATTGCAGCAAGGATGATGGTGCCGACCACCGTCAATCGAGGCTGAAGATAAGAAAGAATTTCTTTCATGGAAACATTTTGGTCCTCCGTCCCCTTGAGGAGATTTGATCGTGACTCCCGTGAAATGACATTGGCCACTCGACAAGGAGGACTGTTTTTGAAGGAGAGCTAAACGGGATGGAGATGTGGAACAATTCAGTTCCTCAGCCTGGTCCATAGTATGGATTTTTTCAATCATTTCGCGAATCTCGTAACGGAGAATAATTAGGAAGCAAGCTTTAATGAAACCGATAATGCAAAATCCAAGAATGAAAAGAATGCCGCTGATATGGTCGAGCCATTGCATCAATTTGATACCACAGCCATTTCGGTAAATCCGGACTCGGGTCTTCCTCACGGGGGAATTTGTGGACGTGGCGCTAGGAATGGAAGCATGACGTCGACTAACTGTCTTTCTTGGGTTAGGTGAAATGCTGGAACTGGCAGCAGTATTCCTTTGAGTTGTAGTTGCTGGATGAAGAAGACTCTTCGGATTAGAATCGATATTTTCCACTTCTCCATCATTATCATCTTGGGGATTATCCGGAGTGTTTCTTCGACGTTGAGTGTGGGCATGAATCTCAGGGTTTCGGCATGTGAAAGGAACTGAGATTTCAGTGACTTCTAGCGGCTCTTCTGTGGACCCTCCTTCTCCTAGCGAGTTGTTCGACTCTGACAAGCTTCCATTGAAGGACCCTGGCCCTTGAGCTAAGCTTGGTGACTTTTTTCGATGATGTACAAAATGCCGACGTCGACCTATCTGCTGTTGATTTGAAATACTGACAAGACCTTGAAGAGGGACGGGAGGATCATATTCTTCGCTGCTCTGCTCCCAGCTAAAGTTCACACTTCGGGAAAGTGGAAGGGGGCGCGGGAGACTTGTGGGAGGCACTATCGACCTTGGAACCACGGGGTCAGGAGGTCTCGAAAGTGAAAATGGACCAAAGCCATAGCCTTGGGTAGGAGGAGTTGGTAACGTTTCGATGTTTGTGCAACATGACTCTGGAAGTGATAAGAACATGGCAGACTCTGTTCGCCCGATATTTTGTTCTTGGAGTATATGCATCCGGACCTCTGCTGAAAATTTGTCAAAGTCCAGGGGACCATTGACTCCGCAACAATGTTCTTGGGTTTGGACCCTGTTCCAAGTTTTGGTAAAATCTGCGTCCGTAGCATATTTGGCGATAAATTCTTTCGTTAGCGTTGGGCGGAGAGCATGTTTGACATTCTCTAGTTTAAATACCCAAACCAACCCAACGGCCACGTCTCCGATTGTTAGTAGAAGCAGAATAATCCAGTAAATGCTCAAAAGTTTATGGTTCAGACGTTGAGCTCCAAGACATCCGACTGTTTGAATCACACCACATTGAACTAGTAGAGCCGTGTAAGCATAGATAAACGTCGGGTGATATAATTCCACTCCCCTGAAATCAAATAAAAGAACCAAGCATTCTTACAATTAGTTATAATTACAAATCTCCAAAATTCAGAAAATTTCTCCAGGGACCTCCAGGATTAAATTAACTGCTTTACTTTCTTTTGACTGGGCCAAATTAATTCGTCGAGGTTTCTGGCAAGATAATCTCTCAAATTCAGTGTAGCTGAGCCAAAAAAGAAGCGAAGTTGGTACCCTTTTGGCGAACATGATGGCTAAAAAAGTCATGGGTTATCTGAGGATGAGCGAATTCTTAAGTCAGATTAAGTGACTGACATCTGTCTAGTCTGGCACCTGAGCATGTACATGTACATGCATATGACGTGCAACAAATTCCATGAAGATTGAAGATGAACTTTTTCAGTTCCTTCTGGACTTCACAGAAGTTTTTTCTTTGCAAATTTGATTCTATCTTTCCATCTTGAGTAGCTTAGCTCACGAGTAACATAAATTCGCTGAGAAAAACTTGGAAAACTGCACATGAAGTTACTTAATATAAAACTTTTGGCGGATAGAGTGAGTAGCAGAGTAGTCAGTGCTTGCACAAAAATGATGACGGATTCCCGGGGTTTCAAGACAAATCCGAAAATAACTTTTGGTAAAGGAAAGTATGAATAATAATGTTTCTCTTGCCTTCGTGCAAAAAAGAGTAGACATGCTTGCATGCAATTTGTTAAGAAGAGAAAAAGAAACCTTCTCAATTCGCAAACCAATTCCAAAGTAAGAAATGCGATTGCTGACCATGACTTTCCTCTGCATAAGGTTTGCGAGATTGCAACACAAGTCATTGCAATTTTTGGTAAGCAAATTTCGTCGCAAATTGATTTCTGGTGTGTTTATAGGTCAGGGCACAAAATTATGAAACTCACAATGAGCTGCAAGGCTGCAACTCGTCATAGATTGCAATGCACGCAGGAAGTGTCTCCTTCCTAAGACCTTATCAAGTTCAGAGAAATTAAACTCTGGCTTTCTCACTTTCTCAGCATTCCGCCTCAAATATCAGTAGAAAAACTTTTGGAATATTTAAGCAAGAAAATAGTCCAACTGTCAAGCAAAACTTGTGCCTTGTGCATGGAAAAGTTGTTTGCAAAAATTTGCAGTGTGCATTTCTATTGTGAATGTGAAGGCATCATTCTAGTTTCATTGTGTGCATTTATTAGCAAAAAGAGGCTAATAAATGCCTTATATAAAACTCCAAGACTCGGCACTCCACTCGCACCGCATGCACTCTTGAATGAATACTACAGTCGAGAGCACAGACCCAGATGCTTTTTTAATATCTTCAAAATTGTATGGGAAAACAACTTCAAAAGCATCTTAGTCCGGCTCTGTTCGTACGTACGTCCTGTACAGAAAACTTTTTTTGTGTGTGTACATTACACACAAAACATAAAACTTTTTCTAACATTCCGTAAATCCCACTCACTCGTTATCGGGTTTATTTACTCAACTCAATGCCAAATTCACATACCACAACCACTAGTCTCCGAAAAAAACGAGTTAGTTTTGCTGTACATTCTGTTGGACCTTGTTTGCTTACTACTACGAAGAGCTAAGCTGGAACCGGGCATTGTGAAGTGATTTATATTTATTGCATTGCCTGCCTGCCTAGCTTAACCATTCTCTCACCATCCAATGCCGATGCCTAAACTTGCATACGGCCAAACTAAACTGAGACAGAAAACTAAAAAAAGGAGACTATCTCATTCAGATCTACACTTCAAATAACCTAAAGAACCACCCCAAAAAAAGCATTCAGTGAGACAAGAAAACAGCCTCCTATTGTCCTGGCCTGGATCGCATTATTTATGTAGGCAAAAGTGATTTGGTGGTCCGTAGTATCCATCTTATTCCAATGGTTGGTCGGTCCACTCTTTTCTTTTCTTACAATGAAGTAACTTTTGGGAAAAGCCCACTTTCCGAATTTCCTGTCCCCCCGTCCTCTTCGTCTGAGAACAGGATGTCTCCCGCTAATAGGAGAAAGTCGTTTCTCTTCTTTCTCTTTTCCAGATTTTCGGCAAAAAGCTTTTTCTGCTAATTACGACTTCAACAGACAGGTTCTGTCGACAACTTTGTGGTAGCAGATAATAGATTTCGAATGTCAGGCCGGCCACGTAGTATCTCAAAGCAGGTCAAGGTAACTGAGTATAAGAAACATTCTTTTCGGCAAACAAGGCTCAGATCAGTGCCTTGCTGCCCTGCATTTTTTTCTTTAACAGTTGCAGCTGCAGCAACACAATTCGCAGAATCGCTTTACACTTTGCAAATTTCCAAGCTAAGCATTTTTTGAACAACTTTCGCAATTTTGTTTGGCACACTCTAAACTTTATTGAACCTAATCCACCGCCACCGGCTGGATCTATATTATCAGGAACTCATTCAGTCCGAGCGTGACGGGTGGTTGTCCATATGTCGTATTTTGCGATGCAAACATGTCAGGCATAATTTACGACGTGCGGAATATTGGACAAGATCCTCCGCATTTGGTTCTGGTTTAGGATGGGTGATGCTGAAATGAAGAAGAATTTTCACTACGCAGTCCTACCCTAGTCTTTCACGGTGGTGCAGGAGTGTGTCACAGCCACAACTCACAAGAGAGAAAGTTTTCCCCATTTTCTATACATACTCTGCTCCTCGCCACTGCTTTATTTTAATCTAGTTGAGATGAGAATGTATGGGACGAACCTCAACCTAGAAGCCCAGGCCGTGCCGTGGGCCCAAGGGGCTTTTGAAGAGTGGCATGTAAAGTGGGCGCCAGCGACCCACCTTGTTTATTATTACACATACGAACCAAACTCTGGAGTAAGTAGTAGGTGCGGTGCGGTGGGGTACGGTACATGAGTACATGCAGGCATTTTAAAATGAGAGGAAAATAAAATTGGCTTTCTAAGGCACAAGTGAAAGCACAACTTTCACCGACCGACTTTCCCCCACCTAAACCATTATTACTATTCACATCTTTGGAGAAGCGAGGCCCTTAACTTTGGAGTGCAAAGATTCTAGGCCAAATTTACGAGAAAGCTTTGCCTGTATTAAGGAAACGGGTTATTCGCACTCTTATTAGCATAACTTTGACCAAGGAGAAAGGCGAGGAGCTGCTGCTGCTGCTCAACATATAAAATAATACATGAAAGAGTCTCAGATCTCTCATTTCAGTTTCAGCGTTGGGTAGGTTGGGTAGGTAAACTTGCCATTTTGGAGCAAAGAAACTCAGCATTCTGCAGAGTGCAGATGCAAACGAAGGGGCTGCTTTTGAGCAAAATTACAACATGTTATGTATGTAGTAGCTGCATTTGAATTCCAACGTTTGGGAAATCTAAGCTCCTCGTGGAAGCCCTGGATGTAGTTTTGTGATTACATGCGTTTTTTTTATTTCACATTCCTTCGCAGCGCAGCGTACTGGCTGTTTAATAACAGACGTAAAACGGCCGAGTGCTGTTTTTAATTTGTTCAATTCTCGTTTATGCCAGATTTGTTTAACCGTGTATTATTCTTCCTCTCAAAAATGCTTACTTTGTAAGATAGACATTAAGATTTCCTTTTTGTTCTTGCCTTTGCTAGCAGCATACATTCAATATGAACATCAAAAATTATTATGATAGAATAAAGAATAAAAACTTTTCTATAAGTGGTTTGAGTTACGTACGTCATTCTCCTTTTTACTAGGTTTGCAAATGGAGTGTTAACGAGAGTTTGTGCAGTAAAAACACAACTATAAAATGGTATTTGGCCCTGGCCTGGCTCTACTTCTCTCATCGAAGCCATGAAGTACGTAGCGCTAGCTCTGATTTGATGGAATATAGTAATAAAAAAACCGCAAAGTGCACTTTGGAGTAGTGGCAGTGGCTTGGGTGGGGCGAGGGGTCACAGGAGGATTCCAAAATTGAATGTATTCGTTGCACTTGAGAATAAATAGGTTGCTTGCACAGTTACAATGGGTACTTTCTCTTTCTCCATATTATTTGACTTGAACGTACTTAGTGATTCATTTCAATTTCCCAGAGCTCAGTCACTGATTTTGCTCATGTTCATGGTTCTTCGGAAACCAAAACCAATCTGATTCGAAAGCTTAAAACAACCTGGGTACTGCGGGTACTGCTACTCAATTCACTCAACCATGCTACAAAATACATGAACGAAAAGTTTGAAGGATAAGAGTACTTACTATGATTGGTTCGAAATGAAATTGAAAACGTAGTTACTTACTTACTTACTTTGTTCATATGCCATACTTTAGTACTTAGTTGCAATCCAACTTGAAAATTTCCGAGTGTGCAACACATAAGTGCTTATTTAGGAATGCCAATCCGTAGAGTTGGAGTGGCATTTGAGTACCTTTAAATACTCAAAACTCTAGTGCAGAAGTGTAAGCTAGGCATCTAGGAGCTCAAAATATTTTCTCTTTGCTGCTACATTTTGCTTGCCATAACAATGGAATAGTCAATTAATCCAGCATCCTTTCTATTCAAGCGCAAGCACGCCAAAAAGTCCATGCAAAATTTTTGAAGTTTCTTTGATTTTTCAGAGAAGACAAAAATTGAGCACGGAATTTCTGCGAACTTTCGATTTATTGAGAATCCAGAAGCCAACTTAAGGTAGGTAGGCTGGAGAAGACACCCAACCCAATAAATGACATACAGGGCGGACAGGTGCTCAAACGAATCCAATGTTAAAGTTAGAGAATGGAATTTCGGTTACTAAAAGCCGACTGACATTGACGTGGAGTTAATGGAATGTTTTTCCAAGCATTCCACTTCATGCAAACTCTAGGCTTCAGGCATCAGCCCTGCCAGTCAAGTACAAAACTAACATTCCTTGGCCCAATAAAAGTCGGGAGCTAGCCTTCTTTCACCATTGATCTCATTATCTATTCTCCACATCTTTGGCATATTAATGGCCTTTTTGATGAGTTCAACGAATTCTTATGTGTAGAAAGCAAAGAAAAATTCCCGGACATTTGCTAGATCCAGATGCAAGGGGGTCAAAATCAAAAAAGTTTTAGATTTTTGGTTCAATTTGTTTTTCGATTAGAATCCCACGCAAATTTGAAGAGTTTATATTGTGGATTTACCATAGAAGCCTGGGTTGGGCTGGATTGAAAGTTCTCAGGTTAGAAGTCAACCTGTCCCAAAATAACTCGGCTTAGGTTATTCCTGTCTAGGGCAGGAATAACGTAAGGCCTTAGTTAACTTTGGAGACATTTCGCCTACGCGACCAAATACTCCTACATAATTCCGTTCAAGTTTACCTTACGTGTGCTCAAATTGTGTTCTAGTACCTCGAGAGTAGGAGTCAGAAATAGCCAATAAGACCAAATAATTAATGAGGGAAAGAATGAAAGCTTAATAAGCAAGGTTGACGTCAAGTCTGATAAAAATTGGGATAGAAGCCCCACATTCTAAGGCCCATGAATTAAGGATTACGATGATCTTTGATGTAACATGTTTGACAAGGTAGGGAATTATTGGGACTTTTACCGCTAATCAATATCAATGAAAGATGTAGGAAAAAAAGACTCGGAGATCGTGGGTGGGTCCGCTTCTCTACGATCATGTCATAAAAAACGAAACTTTCGCAGGAATTCACACTTTGAATAATACAGGCATCGAAGAACCGATTGACCAAAAATGACACTCTCGAATGGGTCTTAGTAGGGTATCTGCATTTTGATGGGAAAAGTATGTATGGTCTCAAAATTTTCAGGGCTAGCTAGAATCATGAAAACGAATCCCAACTTTTAAGAGTAAATTCAAAGGCAAGGATGTAGATCCCGGCAAACTATGCAGGCAGACAGGTAAAAACAGAATCAATATACTTTTGCAAAAAATTCGATACGACGCGACGTGGCTTTGTGGAAAACAAGTCCACTTGGATGGATGGATGCATTTGGGGAAAACCAAGATGGTTAAATTAGAATGTTGTAGACCAACGCAACGCCAACGCCATTGGGTAAATACAGGAAATGTTTGCACACGTGAATCTTGATTCCACTTCCTCTATCAAATGTACATTTCCTCAATAGTGTATAAAGTACTGAAACCAAAAAACCCGTATAAGGACATTCGGATGTTGAGCACAGTCCAGTGAGCACAGTCGAATGATTTGATAAGTGAAGAAACTAATGGAAATGCGCACGGAAGAGTGCAAAATTGAGTGAGAGAAAGCACATCCAAGCACCAAGTTGGATTCCAAAGTCGAGATCCTGCGTTGAAATACTGTATTACAAAATACATAAAAACGTGATTCTGACTTTCACTTCTGCTTTCTCCGGTGAGTAAGTAGAAATCAAATCTACTCTAGAAAAATGGACTCACTCGGACTCTGAACAGAGATTTGGTGAGTTTGCTTAGACTTGATCTTGTTTTATATTTGCAGCATTTATTTGACTCCCCCGAAAGTGATGAAGGCTTATTCTCATCCATCAACTTGTAGAGTGGTCAGCAATGCAAATACAAAGAATAGTCAGAATTCGACTTAAATAATGTAAATTGGACCGGAAATTTGTACAAAGGAGGTGTTAGGTCAGCTCGTAGAGCATTACAACTTAGCAGAGAGGGACAAGAGCACTTGGAGCGATTTTATTTTATTAAAGTCAACTATAAAAGTTCGCTCACGCTTTGCATGGTTTTGCCTGGACATGGCCCAAGGGATTGTCTTAAATTTAGTTCTACGTTCGGAATGAAAATGGGATATTTGAGTTTGGAATAGTCGAGAATTAATTAATGCACGCTCGAGTTGTTTTCTAGTACAGGCTAAACTTATTTAATGTGTAAATTGCTTGGGCATTTTGTAGAAAATCAGCTACAGTACAGCGTGCGATTAATGAAATTGGAGCTTAGTCATGGTTTAGTTGCAATCCTGAACTGACCGAATCATATTTGCCCTTCTGAAATGTTTTTTTTCTCGAACGGGAACGTCTCCCAGAAATAATTATAAGAAATTAACAAAACTTACCGTAAGAGGGAGAGACGAACGTCTGCAAGAACAAAGGCAGCAAAAACCGTGAAGATGGCTGAGGTGATTCCGAGGACCCAATTGCAAGAATAGATCCAGACACGGTAGTATTGCATAGAGTCCCGCACAGTTTTGGAGTCAAGGCTGTGTGTGGGCACCAAAGAGTGATTCCGCCCATACTTCTTTGACAAGACATTCATTGGCGAGGAAAAATTAACCCTCTCGAGGATTAGTCAAATTTCCAGTACTGCCACTCCACTCCAATCACGTCATTATAACGCCCTTAACCGAAGCTTCAAAAAATTCTATTCAGTCACTGTCATTGTTTCGCACTCATTGTTGTAGCATGTCAGGTCAAACAAAATGGGTAAGCACTCTTATCGCTGTTCTAGTAGCCATTACATTCATTGCCGTATATTATTTCGCTTCGGTGTCCGAAACTAAAGTGCAACTCAAGTCAGGTCAGGCACATCTTTTGACGTTTTTTTGTAGCATAGTTTCGGTTTCGAATCTCTGCTATTATGTAACAAAGTGGTGCACATTTCCAGGTCCGGAACAGTTTGTGACTCATGTGCTACTTTCTTTCTATATTTACTCGCTTTGCAGCCCAAAAGCTTTCTAGTTCAATTTGACTGTCTTCTTGCTCCCGGCTGGTTCGATCATGAAACTTTATATAGCCCAAACGTAGACGATCCCTGAAAGTAAACCGAAACCGAATACATTAGTCAAACGAATGAACAAATGATGAAATACTAACGGCGAATACATATACACGTACTACTACTGGGTCCTTTACCTTACCTACCATAGTTTAAGTTAGTGCAATGCAATGCAATGCAATCTACGTCACGCTGATCTAGCAAAACGCGAAATGCGAACTCGTGAAAACATCGGTCTTGCATAAATAAGGAAGGAAGACGTTTGTCGACAGACATTTGAGTTTCCGTGAAGAGAATTTCATCAATCGCTAAGGATTTTCGTGAAGGAAATCTCCTGACTGATAATTCAGGCGCCACAGTTGCAGAATAATTTCTCAGAATTAATATTATTCGGAATTAAATTTCCCTAACCCCTAAGACTTAGCTTGGCTCCGACCAGCTTAGCTTTAATGGATAGGAATTTAATTTGTAATGCGTGACCAAATTATTCTAGGGAGGCGAAGCGTGCTAAAATTTAACAAGAAGGATTTCTAAAGCGACAACGGCATTGAGGGAATTTTACGACTTACGTACAGTGAAACACTTGAGCATGTCTTAGCACGGTTTTTTGAAATATAAATTTTGAATCGATAGAATTCGTACAGAAATAATTTTATGCATAAACCGCAAAATGAACAAAACGACAGCTTGCCACTGACAAGACAGAAGTTAACCAATAATCTGGGTCGGGCTATAGAAAATCCATATTATTTTGCATTTAGCCTTGACTTTTATGCTGGGAAGTGTTTTTTATCCTGTAACGTGGGTTCCACTGTTTAAATTTTATTGATGGCTGCATAAATACTTACTAGTTTGTCTTCAAATTTCAACCTGACTTGCGTATTTCATAGAAAAATACAAACCAGTAATGAGATCAAAAGAAAATTATAATGAGTGAAGAGAAAGTAGAAATTTCACACAGCCAAATGCACACAAGATCCAAATGCACTAGTATTTTTTATGTTGGCTGTTAGTTGTCCATGTCAATAAAAAAAGTTCCCTTTCCTCTAGAGTCTAGAGCTTAAAGAAAAGCGATGAATTCAAATATAGAGTTGTCTTCTCTCTCAGTTTGGTATTTCAGGATGTGAGGGATTCAAAGGGAATTGTGCCCAATAAAAAACAACATTTATTTTGTTCAGGCAGCTCAGAATCAGCAGTAGCAAGGAAGCAAACGAGCACTTATTACCCGCTCGTCTAATTCAGACAGACAGACGAGATGTAGCAAAGCGAATAATTTTCTAGTTTATCAAACTCACACACGAAGAGTTCCAAGAACCTCCACTAAACCATGGTTAGAAAGCAGGGAAAGAAGCCGATTCCAGCTAAATGTTTCGACGAAAGAGATTTCAGCGAAAATATCTCAGGAATTTCACAAGTGTGAGTATTGCGCAGTTTCTAGTTTTTATCAAATTAAGTTTGCAATCTCCAGTGAAATGTCCAGCCTCTCACTGACTGGTCATTTCTTCAAAGCCCTCAACGTCAACGTCACATGCACAAATTTTGTGACTTCGTCACCCTAAAAATTGCGGAATAACTTCCAAATCCAATCCAGATCTTTTTCACTCCTCGTCGCAATTCAGCAAAACTCGCAGAAAAACTCTGCACTGTCAAATGTTAAAACCAATGCATTCCATTAGTTAAGTCATTTCCAAATTTAGGAATTGTGAAGTCACGTTTTCGCTAAAATGTATTCGCTAAAATGTTTTCGCTGAATTCACTTGGAATAGTTGGAATGCGTAGACGGGAGAATTCGGCAGTGCAATTCTCACGCTTATTCGCAAAGCCAAAATATTTCTGGCTATCTGGTCTAAGTCCTCGTGTTGACTTTAATGTACACGAAAGTGCGTTGAGGCATTAAAAATTAACTTGAGCGAACACAATAATTGGTCTAGCATCTAGTCAGTCATCCACCATTAGTAGCACAACTAATTACTAGACAAATAGATAGACGCAATAAAATGTGTTTCCAACTCATTCCAATCAAATTTGCTAAGCATAACTATAAAGCATCCGCCCAGGACAATTTTTCTTGGAAAAAGAGACTATGGGAACCAAGGGTCCACTTTCATGGAAAGTCTGCAGCAAATCCGTCCAGAATTACCAGTACTACCAGTAGCGTACTTAGGCAGACAGACACCACTGATCATTTCATATAGAACCTGGCAGTGCAGCGATAGCTAATAAGGAGCAAACAGCAAAGCAAACTTCATCAAAAGTAGGTTGCGCTTAGTTGCTTAATTAGTGAGGATGCTAATTGGATTCCTCGTATTGTACAATCACTAGGACAAACTACTCATTGGAGAAGATAACTAGTTGGAAAGATACATTTGCAATAATAATAGTATTGGATTGGATAATTAACAGTTCAAATAAACCCAGAAACATATTTTTACGGTTGAACGAAGAATTTAGACAAGCAAACAAATAATTTGAAGCATGTGCACACTTGCACAAATAACATGCTCATCAGCGCTGGATTTACTAGTACAATTTTAGTCCTTCAAATTTAGCCATTTTGCAAATGATCTTACAGATTCAAAGAGTATCACAGAGTTCATAATGTGTATGTACTTTGTACTATGAAGCAAAATCGGTTTTAATCCCTATTCATAAAATTAAGTTCTTTCATGCAGCAGCAGGAATAGCCGACCTACAATTTTGCCAAGTTTTCGTTTCAAGTATTTGCCTGATGCTAAATTGAAAAATTCATGCATATTCGTACTAAGGAGTCAATCGTGTTGTATTTGCGCAGATAAACATAAGCATCCAAAATAATTTATGATTTCTTGTATGGGAAATGATGTACGAAGGCATAAATGGTAAACATAACGTGTAACCGACTGGTTTCTAGTGCAGGACGTTCGAGCGTACGACCTGCGCAAAAATATGGATGGAATTACAAATTAGGAATGACATGAGACACAAGTACCAGTCTCTGGCTTGGAGCATAAGCCCCAAGCCTCAAAGAAAGCTCTTATTCTTATTTATTTACACTTGTGCTTGACAAGTTGGTGGTGGAACCGAAGTACAAATAATCTTTAAAAGTTGTCTGCTTCATTTTTCACTCCAGGGATACCCCCCCCCCCCTCTTTCCTGCCCGGCAGCCTAGGGTTTAGCGGTCGCAAGTCACGAGAAAACCGAGTTACCCACATCCTTAGATATTCTTCACTATTTGCCACCATACCAGAAAAAAAAAGTCGAAACTATGCGTGATACAACTAAATTGTCTATCGCGTTCCTTGGTTCTTAGAGGAACCGCTACTGCTGGTGCTGGTGGTGGAATGGGCTGTAACTACAAGGACACAGCACAGCTTGAGTTCCTCCGGGGGGAAGAGAAATGGTGTCTTCAGGAGTCCGGAAACTTTTGAAAGAGCATTTGTCAGTTTCTCCATCGTGGAGGAACATGGGGGGAAAGAATCACACAACACTCATCGAGCCTTGGCCAAAAAAAAGGAGGAAAAGTTATGAGCGTCAATTACCGGAGTGTCACACTATAATATCCAAACTAAATCATACGCGGGTTAGAATCGTACTTTTCACCGTTTTATTATCCCGAGGTAGTTCTTTTGCTCAATGAAATCCTATCAAATGTAATGTACCTCATGCTGCTCCTTGTAGTAGTTCTTCAACGACTACGACAATGTACTACACAGCAGCAGCAGCACCAAGAGTCAACTTAAAAAATCACATTCATTCATACTTCATCTCTTTTCTATCGCAATTCCTAATGTTCTGTGAGATACGGAATTTTTCACAAGGTACATATTTTCTGAATGCATTTAGACCTGCCTAGTGCTCTGCCTGCTTGAGTACACAGACAGAATGGATAGAATGAGAATTGTATGTATTTCTAAAGTCACCACGTTATCAAAAGCTCAATTTGTCAGTGTACAACTTTCACTTCTGCTACAATGCACAATACGATTTTGCTCAAGAAATTCTGACACCGTTATTGATGCATGTACACCACCGTACGTATGTAAATATTAATCGGCTCCGCAAAATCAGAGCCATTGTGCCAGGAACTTGACACCCCAGAACGTATACAGCAGAGCTTTTGCAATTTTTTACAAGTTTTCACAAGTACGTAATACAGTCTGGGAATTGGAAAAGACAAAAATCGTCCAAAAGGGATTTACAGATTCAAAGTTGTGAATCGAATTCACAAAATCGAATATCAAATGGCATTTTTGTTCAATCTATTCTGTAGATTTGGCTCTTTGACGTGAACCTCCTTTGACGTTCCTTTTTTTTACACTTCTAGCATGGAGGAATTCCTTCGCGGCTGAGACTTTGTTGGATGATTCTAGAAATAGAAATTGTAAAAGTGACATGACGTCACATGGGTCCAAGTTAAGCCGTTAGTCTGAATTGCGGCAAACTGCTAGCTACTACTACTACACACATTGCACTTCACACATACTTGCCCTCAAAAATAATATGTATTACTACTGCCACTGTTTTTATCTAGATTTATAAGGCAGAGGCAGAGAGGCAAAGACAGAGACAGAGAAAAAGCCTTGCTGCTTTTACCACTTTCTCTACATCAGCAATTCATTGGAGAAAATCTTGAAGGAATTCCATCTGAAGCCAACCCAAGCCAAATCCCTACCATTTTCTCCAATGTTCTTTCTTAAGCAGGGTGAAGATCTTCATCTTAACGATCTTGGCTACTCTGGACCTCTTGGGCCGATTCGGCTTGACTGGGCCACTGCCACTACTACTTGTAGGCTGGCTGCTGCTGTGCCGGGTGAAAGTAAGAGAAAGTTGTGTAGAATGATTACCAAATGGCTTATGGCATGATGTGCGATTTTAATCTTGGTTGCTCATGCATTTAAATGGGGTTCCAAGACAGACGAATGACTCTCTGGTAAACTTGCACTTATTTGGCCGTAACACTTAATCCTCAACGAAATGTGGAACTTTTAGCAGCGTGTGTGAAAATATGTCAAATTCATTGAATTGGATTACTGCTCAGACTGCTCGCTCCATTGCCATTCTAGTTTGCCTACTATTGAACAAATTCCACTTTTTTGAAAGCGTTCAATGAGCACATGTTTTCACTTTTACATTTCAAATTCCCAATTTTCAAATCATTCAATTACAGAAGTTCTTAACGTTTTTTCCAAGGATTTCTTTATCCCTCCGATTTGTCACGGTTCTACTCACAGTTTATGCTCTTTTTATCCCAAAATCGAGCATAGTACTTCAGAATCCCAGAATTCTGAATAAATTCACAAATATTACAATATTTTCCAGCTCATCGAGATTTCCGCCTGTTCAACTTTGTGGCACTAAATGAATTGTATCTCAGATTCCAACCTCCAACTGCAAGCACACTCAAATCTGATTTATCCTTGACCGAGTTAACCAACCAGCCAAGTGCCGCACTGGTCTTGTCATTTGCCTCTTTACGCTGGTTGCTGGGCCCTGGGTCTTGAGGTCAGAGCAGTACGACGAATGACATAAAGTAAAAAGTCAAACCCTGAATTTTTTTTGTCTGCTAGCTCCTTGCTAGACTGGCGTTGTAGATTGTAGTCGAAGTACTTGTGGAATGAGGAAAAGAAAATGTAAATTTTTCCTGTGGGAGTCTCTAGTTGGTCTAAGGCAAAGAAATTTCATAGGTCTTTCTCTCAGAGAAAAGTTTCTCCCTGGAGAGTGTGTGGAAGTTAGCATAGCGATAACACATCGTCTTCTTGCATTCTTCTTCTTCAGCTTCCCCAATCTTGGCTCAGTTTTTCTCCAGTACTTCCAGCATCAGTTCTCCACTTCTTTCTTCTTCCTAGCTTCAGTTCTCCACTTCTTTCTTTTTCCTAGCTTCAGTTCTCCACTGCTTTCTTCTTCCTAGCTCAGTTCGCCTCAATGCTTCTTCAGTTCCCATTCCCACGTTCGTTCCAGCTCCCTTCTCACTCATCAAAAAGTTGATTGGACGCTCTCACATTCCAGTTTCATGCCTCTTCTTCACTTTCTCAAGGCAAAAAACACAACCCGGGTTCTAACGCGTCGTAAAAGACTACAGGTTTCTTCCACAAGAGAAAGCATTTGGGTGAAAGCAAGTATTGACAGATACCGGCGGCTCACTTGTTTCATACAAACCCACCCCATGCCAAAGGGGTCTTATCTCAATGCGAAAGATTATATATTGGAATCTGTGGTGGTCGCGGCCGATCCAATGATTATAGATTTCCTTTCAGCTTTATAGCACACCATTCAGCTCTCCAATCATCCTAACCACCTCCCTTGTATGAAATTTTAAGCCATCCTTTGGAATCAATGTAAAAAGCTCCCTCCAGGTACATGCATAAAATATAGATTTAGGATTTGCATTCCTTCGAAATGTGAGGTAGCTCAAACGTGGAGTTTCCAGAAAATGTGCCAGATACGGTGTGCTAGTAGCTACATAGATCCACAAAGGTAAAAGCTCGCAAATGAAAACTGTCAAGTCTCGGCCATTTGCAATCGACTCCACACACCCAAGTGACTTTATGAAATTGACAGGTTTTATATTCAAGCACTGAATATCAACGGATGAATTGTCATCCATGCAAAATGGATATCGACTTTTAAGACATTTTTCTCCGAATATTTTATAAGCTCTCAAAAATATGTACATTACGTTGTGCGTATGTATGACTTTGACAAGTTGGACTGGTAAACATGCATGGTAGTGCTAGGCTAGATACTCATCCTCTTGACTTGGACACTACACTGCACGTAGTAATTTATGGTTATCCAGACTACTAGCATGACCTGTACGTAGTAAGGATCTTCTCAAAGTTGTACAAGGAGCTTTGAAAAATTTCTTTGGATAAGGGTTAGGATTCTAGGGAGAAGTTAGACAGAGTGCCCGGAGCTTTGGAATGGAACTACTTTACAAGTGAAAGTAAAAGCAAAAGCCAAAGATGCCCGGATCTGTGAGGTTATGCAGAAGTAAGCACTTTGGTTTTGAATGCCAGACTACGTAACGTACAGAGCATGTACTTCCACGTAATGCCCAAATAAGTAACCCAACCAAGTTTTAATATGTTTTAGCTTTTCCACTCACACTCAAGATTTCTTGTCGCTCCCGATTCTTCATAAATGGACAAAGTCTCTCCTCTCTGAGCATCTTCAGTTCGACCAGACCACTCATGAAATATTCATTCGATCACTCACATACGCTTAACGAAACTCTCTCAAAAAACACCTGCAATCTCAAAAACTTCTCTCGGAATTCCTTCTCGCGCTCTCTGCAGATTCAGGAGCTTTCACAATTTATTATTGAGACCATCGAAAAATACTTGAGCAGACAGACCTTCGGGGAAAGTTCGTTGGCCTCAAGAAGTTTAGGTTCGCTTATAACT
>JAQGCM010000691.1:0-21604 GCA_034699705.1 Hymenaphorura dentifera
ATACACTCATAGCATAAATGAACATAAGTAAACAACTACCCACTACTACTACACACTACTACCAATATCCTCTCACATCTGATATTTCCATTCAATCGCAGAAAGAGTTAAAAAATTGTAAGCCTTAAGTATGACAATAGAAATCTTCATTTGCACTTGCACTACTAGATTGCAGAATGCAGAGGAAAGGAATTGGAATTGGAGCGTGAATCTGGAAAAATGCTAATATTTTATGAGCGAATTAGTAAATCCGAAATTGGCAATTAGATTGCATTGTATTGCATTAGATTGGGGCAGTGCAAGGAATTATGTAGATGAGAATATTTTGGGTAAGAGCATTTTGCAAAGTTGAATTTTCAAGAAAGCTGTGAAAGCTCTGAAGACGATTTATTGCAAATTGCAACATTTAGCGAGCATTTTTTATTGTCCAAATTCAATTTTTAGGCTTCTCAAAATTTTGAATTATGTTCTCAAGTACTAAATGAGGGTTTAGTTAGAAAAAATGTGTTAATTGCAATTGCAGTACAGTGAAACGGAGAAGGACTTTTCATTGCAAACCTCTGCAAAAGTGTGCAAAAATCGTTTAGTTGTTTCGTCAATCTCGATCTCTGCAGTATGCAGTAGTGCAGTAGCAGTAGCATATAGCAGTGCAGTGAGACTCTGTCTTTTTGAAATAGATTAAAATTTTACGGAAACGCATTGGCCCATGTATTTAATCTATAATATTTACGTTAAGATTTCATGCAAAATTTTAATGTTTGATAGACCGGATTTCGGGTTAATTTAATTAGTAAAGCTTTGAGGATCAACTCTGCTGAGATTTTTAATTCAATTCCTGTGGGATGATTATAGATTGCTCTTGTGGATTTAAATCTGTGTCTTCGGCGGGTGGCGGAAAATAAAACGTCTGTGTCCAGGCCCCAGTATCATCTATACAACATGGCGGGCTGCAATTAAAGATCGGTGCTGGAATTGGACACGGGCATAGTGGAATTGGACAAAGAACGTTCGGTTGCACACAAGCTCTTTCATGATTTTCAGAGTCATTTGTGCCTTCGTTCTGAAAACTAACTCTCCTTGGTTTACGTGAATTAGTATCAGCGGTCGCTGGCGATTGTTGACCAAGTTCGTCAGCCTCTTCTTCATTTTGAGATGACCCAGTCTCAGTTTCGTCACTTGTTTCCGTGTCCGTTTCCCCGGAATCGCTTTCTGTTTCGACTTCTCCTGAACTGTCCTCTTCTGAATCGGAATCCTCCTCAGTACTCTCATTTTCGGAATCTTCCTCTGTGCTCTCCTCATCGGGGTCCTCTTCAGTGCTCCCGCTTTCAGATTCTTCTTCACTGCTTTTGTCTTCTGAAACTTCTTCTTCAGTACTCCTATCACCTTCGCCTTCACATACATCTTTTGCAGTGTGCTTGTTCAAGCGAACTGCTTGGAAGCCATTATCTCCAGAAACTTGGCCTTGTCTCTTGTTGGAAACTTTATTACCCCTACCGCTGATTCCTGAAACTTGGCCTTGTCTGATATTAGAGACTTCATTACCGCTACCCCCGTCAAAAATCTCTTCAGGGCTTTCGTCCTCAGAAATCTGACTGTCCACTTCGGAAACATCGCTATCGCTGTCGTCTTTAGCTTCCTTGGCTTTATCTTTATTCGCATGTTTACGGTGACTATCTCTTGGTTCTTGAGGATTACTAGATTTGCCCTTTGTGTGAGCAGATGCAGGTTTGGGTATCGCGTAAGCACCTTCAGGGTTTATCGAATTGTCGTCAACAGGCTCGTTGAATGCATGAGCTCTTGCAATTTTTTCCAGCAGCGAACGAATGTACTCTCGCTCCTCAGGCGAACCGATTTTGAAAGATACCATTCGGTCATCGTCTTCCGGCTTCTGTGGACCCTTTGTTGGTTCGTAGAAATCATTTGATGTAATTTTAATTTTTCCAGGAGTGCAACAAGTTTCTTTCTTCAGGAAGTAGCGAGAGTCGAGTTTAGTATTTTGAACGTATACATCCTTCCCCAATTTAGAACCCTAAATTTATAAGAAATTGACTCATAAGTTGAAAGTTCGCAAACAATTCCTCGCTTGCTCTCAATCGCCTCGCTCGCAGTCAAGAAATCTTGGGAAAAGTTACACCATAAAATTGCATTCTAAAAGTCAATTTAATTTTTAGACTCTGGCAGCCTAACATCTGTCTTTATATCCATTTCCGCCACTTCCGAATTAAAAATGCTTACAAGGAATAGGAAAAATTGCGTACCCACGTCCCCATGAGGAATAGTTAGTCGATTTAAAATTTTAATGCATCAAATTTGATAAATTTCAAGAGGTAAAATTAAGAATTTGTCAGGAACTCTTAAATCTACAAATTTGAAAGAGTGCTTTCCTACAAAACGTTTTTGGGCTCGGTTCTTCTACAATTAACCGTTCGTGCTATGAAACAACAAATGACTGTTTCATAGCAACAGCAACAGCAACGACCGAAATCTCACTGCATGAATTTATATGACCATGTTTTGATTGAAAGTTTTGACGACAGAATCATAATGCTAGCAAATTTACAATACTTATTTTATTTTAGTACTGAACACAAGCACGCAAAAAATCTTTAAAATAAAAAATATTTCAGAATATCATCTTTTGCGTAGCACTGAAAGACATTAAAGTTTTACCGTACACTAATAATTTTTGAGAAATTAGTTAATATCTAAGAAATACATTGTTACTGTATGAAATTCGTCTGATGTAGGGTACAATTCAATCTGAATGGAGTTGCTGAACTTATTCCTCCTGTTAGCAGCTTGAAGTTACTGGTGGTCTTCCAGAAATTTGTTTGTATCGATCTTCACTACGAAATTTGAGGGCTTTATAGAAAAGGGCGAAACCTAATAAAACAAAAACAATGAACACAACGATCAACAATGCAAAAGCAATTGTGTCGAATGACGGAATTGATGGTGCTGTTGAAATTGATTCGGTTGCATTTATCATGTATCCAAGAGCCCATCCTAAAGTCTTATCCTCGATCTGATAGACAAAAACAATTATAGGGTTTCCTGTCCGTTTTAAATTGATGTCATATCAAATATCTTAGAAATACTTACGCTGTTTTCGAATTCAATGTTCGACCAGCGTGAATTGTTGTCGAATTTGTGCACACCAATCAAAAGACTGGCTACGTAAACAGCTTTAAAACAAAGCTCTTTTTGATTCTTTTCTCCTTTGACTGCAGATTGGAGGGGAGAAATAAATTATTATAACTTTCGAGAACTAACCTCAATAAAAGCAATTATTTGTCTCACTTTTGTTAGCCAAGACGGCCTGCTTGATTTGATCCAAAGTTAAATTGCAGTGCAGTTTAACTTTTCCTACAAACTCGTCTAGAGTTGCATTTTTGCTTAGATTTAAATTTTGTCGAACGTAAGCAAATCCTGAGAATCCCTGCAAAAATTAAAAGTTAGAGTTTAGATAATACTAATTGTCCAAGATTGAAATGACGCTGTTACCATAAAGTTTTTCTCTTGATAACCGCTTGGAGTATTTGTGACATTTAGACATTTCTCTGGCTCGATACTTTTGTCGCGACAGAATTTTTGACTCAAAATATACTGAAGTGTGTTTTCGCATTTTTCGTACTCACTGGTCCCTACAAAGACTACCGTCTGGAAAAGAAGATTCAGGAAACCAAAAAAAGTTAACCAATGAGTTTTTAATCGCCGAATTTAATTTTGAAAATGTTTTCGTAATAATTGTAAACTGACTTGGTCATTTGAAATGGAACGACGCTTAAGTGTTTTTGGTGTGCAAGGAGATTCTAAAATGCTCGACTCCAATACTTCAGTACTCATACCAACTGGTTCACATGGACTATTGATATTCCTAACGCTATTTGTCAGGACAGACTCCTAAATGCAAACCAAAAACGAATTAAATTTTTCCATGAAAATCGAATTGTCATAAATATTGAAATTACTAGTTAACTTACCTCCATGAGCAAGGCACGGTAGCGATTTAACGCTTGGACAGTTCCATAACACAATGCGCTTTGACAAAAAACTCTAAAACGCTTTCCATAAAGCTTAACTTCTTGGATGCCCGGATGATTAATGTCAACTGAATCGTCAACTTCGAAAGAAATTTGTGTCGAAGCACCTCCCAAATCAAGTGCTCCGCGTGTTATTTCTCTTTTCTGAAATGAACACAACAAAGGTTTGATTCTTTCGAAAATCTTCCAAACGGTCTTTTGGATTTAAAACAATTTCTGCTTAATAATTTTAACTTTCAAACTCACTGGCGATTGGAGATTTCGATTTAAATAATTGACAGTAATCCAGCCGCTCACTCCTTCTGTAACTCCGGATATGATTTGGGCTTGTTCATCATCAAACTCTAGACCACTTGAGTGTAAAAATTTTGTTACACCAGCCATTGTGTCTCTTGCCTTGATTGGGTTTATTTCCCTGTGATATAACAACATTTAATAATGAGAGTTTGACAAGTTTGAAGATACAATATTCCAGGCGTATTGAATTTGCACATCCTGCTTCTGACGAACAATATGTTAAGTCTACTCTAACTCTGAAATCTTTAAGCCAGAAATTTGAACAATTGTGGTATTAATAAATTTCGTTCTAACTTTGTCAAGAAAAATACATTGACGATACCGATAGGGCAAACATTTCTGTATACTTCTGTATACTTGTCTGGCGCGTTTGACTTTTAGCTTGACTTGTTTAATGCATATTTTATATCAGAACAATAGCAAACTTGTAATGAATTCTAAGAAATATCTCCAATTTCGGAAAACTCGAAACTAACTCTCAGAACCAGTTTCTGCTACTACTTGTAGAGAAATTATGTAAAAACTTGCAATGCAGCAAACTGCAAACACGTGCAGTTCTGGTTCCGAATGATGTCATTGTGCAGTGCTTATTCTTCTGCGTTAACTCCAGTTCCTTGTCGAACTAATTATCAAACACTGCTAATTCTAATTAGTATTGAGACCTAAATCAATAGTGGAAGAATTTGTCGAAGTGTAACGTAAATTACTCGAGCAATCGCATGCCGGCCGTGGCTCCAAAGAATACTTCGGTGTAGTCACTGGAGTCAGGATGAATATTTTCTTTAGTTTCCTCAAGACATTTCTCCAAATAATTTGAAATATTATTTCCCAAAGGGTGGGAAAGTTCGGCGATTCCACCTAAAATGGTTAAAAAATAAAGATTCGGGGCTGGCAAAATTATCTCCTGAATTATTTTTCGGATTGAGTGCACTTATCGCTCACGAGGCGTGACTAACCTTCAGTATGGCATTCGTGGACTTCGGATACTAAACCCGTATTGTTTAATTTAGGACCTGGCCAGCTGAACAGCAACGTGTCTGTATGCGTGGAGCCGGCATCAAAAACTATGGCATACTGCAAAATTAGAAAATGGTGGATCTTGGTAAATTTGGTCAACAATTGGACATGTCATGATGTACGTCTACGAAACGCCAATATTTCGATCAACTTGCCGAAAAGCATTAAGCATTTCCTTAGAAATTTCCAGCATTCCACAAAATCGTGCAGGAAGTAGAGCATCAAAGCTATCAACAAAATTTTAACCGTCTGCAATGTTTACAATTTCACAAGGGTTTCCCACTCATTCAAAGTAAAATCCGGTTAGATTAATTAATTTTTGTCTCAGAGCTTCTTGATGAGTGAGTCATTCATAATAACAAGAATTTATTACGTAGATCTCAGAAATCAAGGAATATACAAATCGACATTAAATTTAATTCGGGAAAGCAAAGAGGATAGGTGAGATTGTTGTGCGGAGAATTGCTTCTCACCACGTTTCGAGTACACTTTTTGCTGAAATGTCCTTCAGAATAAGACAACATCTTGAATTTACTCTGCAGTTCGTCATGAACTTTGCTGAACAGTCATTATCATTCAATTTTCTGGATGTACTCAATAAAAACATGAGTCCCATTTTGCCCGGTTTGTCCCATTCGACTGTGCATTTGTGAACCTTTGAAATTTACGCAGAAACTAAGTCTAGTCAAGACCCCAAGTCGAGGGAAGCAGGTTATTGACCAAGGCAAACCAGAATATTAATAAACTCCAGATAAGATCATCAGAAAACTTATCACAATAGTTGTGACATTTTTGCCCTGCTTGAACAACGATTTATTAATTTCCTTCTTTGTTCGTTAGAAAATGTGGAAACCCCATCCATATTGTTATTGCATTGTTGCACTTCGCTGCACTTTACTCTCTTGAGCACGTCAAACTATTTAATAATGTTGAAATTACTTGTAAAATGTAAAACTAGGCTATCACGATAGAATCTAAGAGGAAAAATTTCCATTTCATATTGCAAAGATTTATCTTGCTACTTGCTTACATTCTTTCAAATCGTTCTAAATCATACTAGTAGCCTATCAAAACTATGTGAATCTTGTCAAGATGTACTGATGCCAAGTTGTTAGAAAAAAATTGCTCGACTTAGTACAGGATGAATAGACTCTTGCACTGGACAGAAGTAATACTGCTAATGATCATATAGTGCGATTTCTGCATCTTGATCTCGTGCTGCACTCATTCATACATAAATATTTAATTGACCCTCAGGTGTAGTAAATGCGTAGCAGTAGAACGAGTATTAATAAGCTTTTTGATTGTTAGCAACGTGGAAATGGTGGAAAACGTTTGACGTCAAAGGCTGTAGCTATATGAATTTGACTAGCAAAGTACACCCAAAAGTGGAAGAAGTTTTCTTGGATTTCTTCTTCTTCTTGACTAACTTCTTTACAACTTCCACTCCCCAAAAGAGGGAAAGAATTGGAATATTTTCTCAACCCAAACCAAACCAGTCATCCCACTACTACTTCGTCTAGTTAGTTTAGTTTAGTTTAGTAGTTTATTGTTAGTGCATTCATTAGGCTAAAGGTTATTGGAAGGAAACAAACCCTCAGTCTTCAAATTAAATCTCCTATCATAGCCTAGCTCGTAGCTCCAAGCTCCCAGTAATCCTAATCATCCCCTTACAGAAATTTATAGTACATCTTTCTTGTCGTGACCATTGTTACTATTTTATCATCAATTCATAAATACACGCAACAAGCTTAGCTATCAGCTATCTTCATTTTTCTTCAGGCACAAATAAACTACACGATCAATTTTTACCTCCACAACTTCCATCACCTGCTCCTTCTGCATTCATAATCAAGAGTTAAACTGGCTGACCTCAGCCACTGCCTCTACCTTCCGTAACTCACACGATTTGTGCAAGTTAAGTTTGAGAAATAATAAAATACTTTTTGGACTTGGAATACGAATACATATAAGTTTTTACAAAATCCGGACAAAATGGTAAGTTGGATTGAATCACCTCCTGCCCTTTGTAGCATTTTGCAATTATTATATAAAAACAATTTTTTTGCCGAAACAAACAATTCCCACCGCACGTGGAACGAACTGCATTGACGTCTTTGCTCGTCATGCTGGCTGGGAATGTTTTTTGCAGCAAACATAAATTGCAGAATAAGGCTAAAACACACAATATTATTAATGCAGGTGCGACCTGTAGGCTGTCTTGTACAATTTTTGTTACCAATTTGAAAGTATTCTGAAAAATTGTCAAATATTCTAGTCATGATATTTGGTGATTTGTTTCGACAGAAAGTGGATATCCTCCTATTCCTAGCTGTACTTGCTCTGGTACAAAAATCGAGTTTCGTCTACGCTCAATCAGATGAAGAAACGGATGAGAAATTGATTACAGATTTCGAAAATCAACAAACGTCTCAAGAACTGGAAGAAATCCCTCTTCAAAGTATAGAAGATGAAAAACCGGATCTTCCTTTGCCACCACAGCCTGAATTGCCAAAGCCAATCAATCCTGTGGGCTCAAACGTATTTGACAAAGGAAGTGACAACGCCAATAAAAGCATATCAACAAAAACGTCTAGCGAAGCTCAATGTAGTTGTGTCAAATACTTTCTTTGCGACATTGAAAACGGAGCAGTGATTGACAATGGGGATGTGATTGGGCTGATTGACATTCGGTTGGGTGGTAATACAAAGGGCTCACCATGCGGTCATTACTTTGACATTTGTTGTAAGGTAAGTTTCAATGATGTTTTCTAAAATAATTGCCAGAATCGATGTTCGATTCTTCTAACTGTCGATTACTGTTCAGCAAATGAAAGAATCTCCAGAGGTTTTACCCGAACAGCCAATATTTCAACATTCGGTTTGTGGAAAACGAAATGTCGGTGGTGTTGGGTTCCGAATTACTGGAGCATTGGATGGTGAAGCCCAATTCGGGGAATTCCCTTGGATGGCAGCCATTGTCAAACAAGAGCATCAAGAAGACAAACCACCACTCAATATATTTCTCTGTGGAGGATCACTTATTCACCCAAGAGTTGTGCTTACTGCTGCACACTGTGTTTTTGGGTATAAAGAATTTAAAAATATCGTTGTCAAAAAATTAACATTTTTAGCTTCTAACCCTTGTACTCCAAATGTGAACTTTTCAAGCACATTTTGAACGGGAATTCCGATCCGATACGATACAATCTTTTCTTTTGTTGGATTTAGGAAAAACCCAACCGAATTGAAAGTTCGTGTTGGTGAATGGGACACACAGACTCCTGATGAACTCTACCCTCATCAAGACCGAGCTGTCTCAAAAGTAAAGAAAACAAAGAAGCTTAGTAGGAATTTTTAAAATAACTAATTTTTAAAATAACTAATTTTTAAAATAACTAATAATCCTTTTTTATCAGATCGTTGTTCACGAAGAGTACTATGCCGGAGCTCTTTACAACGATGTCGCACTTATCTTTTTGGACGAAGAAATTAAATTCGGCCCAAATGTCGATACTGTGTGTCTTCCACCCCCTAACGTTAATTTTGATGGTCAACGTTGCTACGCCTCCGGATGGGGAAAAGACTCATTCGGTGAATACCACCAATTTGTTGCAAATGAGTAAAATAAATAATTTTCTAACTCCTCTTGAAATAGGACAAGAAGGAAAGTACCAGGTTATCTTGAAACGAGTTGATGTACCAGTTGTCCCTCATGACCAGTGCCAAACTTCCCTAAGAAAAACAAGGCTAGGAAACTATTTTCGACTTCACGATTCTTTTGTGTGCGCTGGGGGTGAACAAGGACGAGACACTTGCAGAGTAAGGGAATTATTTTTCGAAACATTTAATTGGTATTTTCTCGACATTGTGATCTTAAACAATAATTTAAATTCTATTTAAAGGGGGACGGCGGCTCACCACTAGTTTGCAAATTGCCAAATTCAAATCACTATGTTCAATATGGAATCGTCGCATGGGGAATTGGTTGTGGGGAAGAAGGAACACCTGGTGTCTACGTAAATATTCCGAAATTCGTCCCTTGGATTGAAACAAAACTGGTAGCAGCCAAATTGGACACGAAATACTACAAAAGTTCATAGAATGTATAAACTATAAGCTATTTTATTGGAGGAGTGAGGTTGTGGAGGGGTTCAAAAACATTGCACACAATTTTGCAAATTTAATACTGTTAAGAAATTCGTGGAAATTGGAATTGCAATTAAGTAAGAGTGTGGGAAAATCAGGAAGTGTGTCTTCAAAAATTCAAATCCTTGAATTAGTCTTCGGAATTTCTTCAATTTTATTTAAATAATTTTTAAGGGCATTTTTAGGGAGAGTTAAGGGCAATGTGCGTTAGTGTTGTTGACTACCGAGCAGTGATGGTATTGATATTATTACTAATGTATTCTTAACGTTAAGTCGCCCACGGTTTTATTTTACCACTGATAATAGACCGAAGGAGGGCATGAGGAACAATTTCATGACAGGAAATTTTATACCCTCTGTTTTAAGATTACAAGAACAATGATTTTCGAATCTTTGAATGTTCGACAGTCTTCTTAATAAAGAGATCTACAAGTTTCGAATTATTTTTGTCACTCATTCCTAGAACGATGATGTTTTTGATCACATGAATGGAATTGCTTACAGTTCAACGCGTAAACAAACAGCTGAGATCAACATTAAGCTGCTACCGCGAACAGAAATTTACGATGCTAAAAATTTCTCAAATGTGGATTCTTATGTAAAATTCTAGTGAAAGACCCTTGCGTTTTTGGCGTTTGAGCACCTATAATTTCAGTGCAAAATCGTGCAAATTATAAATAGAAACAACTTACGCTGTCAGGAATATCTCTCATCAAGAGGTAAATTGAAATACATATGGCCATTCCTGCAATGCCAAATCCAATCGCAAGCATCGCAACAGCAAACCAGTTTGTAAATCGAAATGGTTTGAAATCCGCTACAAGTAGACATTAAACCAACAAAGCAATTAATTGTCTGTCAACAATTAAACTCCCCAATAATTTTTGTCCATACCATCTTGTCCCAAAAAAAATTTGTCTCCATCTCGAATCTGATAATCGCGTATGAGTTTTTTTCCTGATAATGGTTCGTTGGTTTGAGAAATTAGTTGATAGCGAGATTCAACTTCTATTTGCTTCAATCAAAAATTTTTATTGAGTTTGCAAAATAGTTTCATGAGTCCATAACTTTTTTCATTTGCTGCATTACCTTGACTTGACAAAACTTATTAATTATGCTTTGCACGGGTTCTGAAGTATCCGCCGAGATCTCCAAATATCCATTGGCAGGAGCACTAAAGTTGCTCTCCACAGTAATATTGATCAACATCTTCAAATTTTTAAAGTCAACCTGTTTGTAGAATGAATTAAATTAATCGTTTAAGTCATCGCAAGAAGAGAGTTGTGCATGTGCAAGTCTACGATCATCCCACTTTTGTCTTACTTGTGACGACGAGACGAATCAACTCATGAAGAGACCCCAATGCCCAATGTCAGAGTAATTAAACACTTTGCCTTCGCTGAAAATTAGCATTTAAGTTTGTCAGGAAGGCAAATAATCACGTCGGAGAATCAAGATGATTATACTAATTAGATACGCAGTTTAATGCTGATACACGAAATTCAGAAATGTGAGATCACTCTTTTCGCTCAAATCAAAAAAATCTTCTTGTTAATATGGCTCCTACAAACCAATTTTTTTCCCGGCATTTCTTAATTAAATTATACCGTGTTTGATGTTCTAGCCATTAAAAAAGTGTAATGCAGAGAAATGTGAGACAGGAATTTTTAATTCCAACTTTTATTTTTTTAATTCAAAACTGGCTGAGCAGGGCAGGGTAATATTTAGTCTAGTACTTGGCTTGGTCTGAATCTGAATAATACCATCAATATTTGCAAGATGAACTACAGAGCGATCTTAGGTTTAATTTGATTGCAATTTAATTTGAGCGTTTTGAAGATTCGTAATTTTTTGAAGCATGGCAATAAATTGTCAATAGTTCAGCCTGCCACCAGAATTCTGCGCTGCCTCAAGATCTGGATGCACTGATTGTATTGTATCGGTGCAAATTGTTTTCTCTGAATTTGGATATTCGGTTGTTTTGTGTTTTGCAGGGTTTGAGTTTTTTAAAAAAAAATCAAATCATTCCCAATTTTGATGACTTCAATTAAAACTGTTGTTCTTAGTAATCAATTTTTCAAATTATATAATCGAATTTGAGGAACTTATGCAATTTACAGAAATTCACGAAGGAATTTTGTGATTAAAACGCTGTGCTCTGTTTGATATTAACACCAATTGTCTGTCAATAATATAAGCATTTTGCACAATTCTAGAGAGAAGAGACATCACTCACATCACAGAGTTGAACAACAGTGAGTCGTCATACAAATAAAACCAAATGTATCTGGCTGCCTCAGTCAGTCTAGTGCATTTAGTCAGTTCAGATGTTACCACGGAATAATTATTGCTGCATTAAGAAATATATGATTTCTTCGTCGTCTTAATTAATTGAGTACTTTCCCGAAGGAAAGCAAGCTAAACAACTTACAAGTTCGGATCAAAATTCCCTACTCGATTCAATATAGCTCAGCAAACTCAGCATCATCCTTTGGCTTTGAGCACAAAAATCAGCACAATTTGCACTAGATATTTCCGGTTGGACGTATAAAACGCACTCCTGATTACAGCACAGATAATATTATTATGAGAGCATGTAAATGTAAACTGCTGAGTGTGGTTGTGTGCTGTGCAGCATGTCTTTGCAGCAACTGTCAATTGAAAATTGCAATGAGAATGAGACTGTCGAATGACGGAATGCAATGATACAACTGATCATTAAAGTACCCCTGTTGCAAATTTACACGGCAAATAGCAAATTGCAATGTAAATTGCTCATATGCCATACAAAACTTCCTAGGTAGGCACACATTAACTTTTAAAAGTTACTAACTCGTTTGTATTCTAATTGTGCAAGTTTTCATTTAACAGCTTTTGTAGATTTGAGTTGAGTCGAGTCGAGTCGTGACACAATACACACAAATACACTCAACACTCCGCACCTTCAAACATTTATTATTTTGTTGAAACCAACCAACGCACACGACAAACACTTACCACACTAACACTACTAGTCGCTCACCACTAACTAACTATATTATTTTGAAGAGACGTAAATATTTTGAAGGTAACAATGACTCGGTGTGAAATGGGTATTTTAATTAATGACAGGAGACTACTTTCCGAGTGAACAATGCATCGTTCCTAATCTTCACTGGCACACTGGCAGTGCAGTGGCCAGTGCCAACTGCCAGCGTGGTTAAAAGTAGAATAGAGCAGAAAATTTATATCAGTCATTTCATTTCTATCTTCCACAAATGAAATGTGATGATTCAAGTCAATTGCAATTTGCAATTGGAGACAACTAATGTAAATAAAATCCAACAGATATGATAGACATGAAAGAGAACAGGAAATGGGATAGGGAATGAAATTTGTAATAATATTCAAAAGTGGATTTAGCTAAACATTTTTTGTTTGTATTGAATATTTTGATGGTTTGCATACGCATCTGTCATTTCGTTTCTCATCTATTTCCGTGCATCTGCGAGTCTGACTGAGATCTGCGAATCTGTCTGCGACTAGCAAAAATCTCGTAATCGGTTTTGGTTTTGTGCAGCTCGTGCCACTGTACTTGTAGCATTTGAGTAGCTCGCCGTAGCAATTCATCCATGGATTCGGGGTCAAACATTGCATTTCAACCAGTTTGCCAGTTGAGCTAGTGGTGAGATAATTTTAACATTTACTGCTCTAGAAATTACCTTGAATGTCAAATTAAATTATCATATAAGCAGGTTATCTAGGGGCTCACTCGTGAACAGTGAACACACGATTTTAGCTGGGAAGTTGGATGAGAGATGACACTATGAACAGGCAGAGTGATGAAAAGGAATGTTTGCTATGCTAAGCTGTTGGCGATTGATTAATAGTTAAAATTACAGCACGTTATTTTGTGTGCAATTCTCAGGACCAGTTTGTCTGAAAATAGCTCGTAGAAATATTTTACAAATTACGAATTTATTCAATTAATTTTTGAGGTAAAAATTGCTCTGCTTGTAAAAATGTAAGAAAAACATTAAGTTCGACGCTAGAGATTTTAAATTATATAAAGTAGCTAGTAGCTAGCGTTGTAAAAAATTAGTGAGAGAACGGAGACGGTTTGCAAAATTCGATAGAAAATTGTAAATTGTATAAATTCAAATTACACTTATTTGACAGTGTTTATTCGCTCGGTATTGTTTTTCAGACTGTCTTTGTAAAATTTCTTGTACAATCGGTGGTCATTCTGGTCATCTTCATGAAATATTGAAAATGCCTTTATTCTTCGAATCAATCGAGGCTTCAAATATGTTTGATTCTATATGAGGTGGTCCAAATGTAAATGTCAATTACTTTTGGATCACTTTGTACAATAGAAGGTAACTGTTATTTAACGATTCTGCTGTACCCCGCATGGATGGAACTAATAAATGATTTATGATTTTTTAAATTAAACACGAGCATTGAAATTTCATGTTACCAGCTAGCCATTAAATTACAGAGTGCTCAGCAAATTCTGATTCGTTGCAGACATAAAATAAAGTAGTGGAACAAAATTGCAAGCATTGCATTCATCTCTGTATTGAACTGACAAGCTTTGCAAAAAAAGTTTTCTCTTTCTCATTCTCAAAGGCGACAGTATCGTATCAAATGTCCCACCATTCATCCCTTTTATTGTTTTAGCTCTTTGTGAAGTCGCATCCGTTTAGGTTCAGTTTGACAGGTGAAATCAGCATCTTTTGAATAGCCATTTACACTAGAATTAGCTCTGATTGCGAACGTTAATTACAGTTTAAGTTTTGAACATCGAATACCTCCATGTAATCAAAAACTCAACTCATTTCTGTTGAATGAAATCATTGCTGCTACTATGCAACAACTTTTTAATTGAATTTTGATTGAGATCTTTATTTGCTAGAACAAGTAATTAATTATCGAATTTCAAAGTAGCATTTGCTCAATTTTGTTTAATGCTCCTTGTTGGTATTACAATACAATATTACAAATGAAATGGTCACAAGTTTTCCACTTCACTTCAGCTAACCGCGCAATATTTGGACTCTTAGACTCTGAGAATCAGAAAACAAAAATCACAGCTTTACCGCCATAATCGATTCCACAAATATCAGATTGTTCTTTCAACAATAATTAGTGACCTCATTTAGTAATCCATGGAATGACTAAATAATTAGTAACCTGGATAAAATATCGAAATAAATTCACTCCGTATTATCCTACTTCAAAACCCGTACGAAATACAAGTTCTTATTTTTAGGGTAGTCATTGTCATGGAGCCTCTTCTATTTTGGTTGATTGGCAACGTATAAACTTGATATTTGGCAGTGGAAATATTAATTGGAAGAGATGTTGGTTGAGTTGGATGGAAGTTGAAAATAGGGAAAACTCTGAGTTGGAAGGCTTAAGGCCTTAGAATAGAACTTGAAAGGATAAAATTTATCCTGAAAGAGGGGGAAGAAACAACGCAGGAAGGAGCGTCGACGAATCGAATGGTTAAATCAATAAAAGTCACTTTTGTGAGTTGCGACATATTACGTTGTAATTTCTTATTCAATTCACAAGGGGGTTTTGGAACACTATACAATTCCGCACCATACGCTGTGCGTAGAATTATAATGAAACAAAGTTTTACAAAGTCATTCTTCCGTGCAATTTTTCATCTTCACTCAAGCACCTTTACCTTAACATCCAAGCGCCAACACCTACCACTACTATAAAAATTATGCATTTGCTTTTCCTATTTTTCTGTGCTTTGAAAAACTTGGAATAATTTTACCCGAGTTGCATTCATTAATTACAACATTACAGTGGGCGAAATTCGTACTACTAAGGATGTAATTTATACCAAATCAGAAAAAAAATCTATTATTCACTTTCAAGGTTGAGCTAAGGGGGAAAAATGCTTTGTTTTCCAAGTCAAGGCTAAACGAGATACTCTGGTTTTTGCTCTGTGTTAAAGCAGAACTGATTTCTATTAAAAGTTAAAGAATGGATGACCAACAACAATTACGAGCACAATTTGCCAAAATTTAGTTAAAAATATTTTAAGTTAAAAATTATGATAGGTGCTAGCAATGGAACATACTGCTAGGAATTATTGATGAGATACTGCTCTGCATTTTTATCTTGTGACGCAAGGTGCAACATTTTGGATGAATAGGACTTCATGGTTTAGAATATTGCACATTTGCAACACTCACTTTAGAGTTCAGACACTCAAGTTTATACTGAAACAGCGCAAGAGCAATTTGTACAGTTCTGTATAAAATTATTTCTATTGTTGTTGCAAAGGAAGAAGCCTTGTGGTTGCTTCACGTCTTTGTCAGTTAGCAACAATTTGCAAGTGTGGTAATTTTTTTATTTTAGATTTATTAGTGTCGGCAGGTTTCAAACAATGTTTCAAACACAAATGATAAAAAATATTTGTAGTATAAAATTAACCGTGACAGGGTTGGGATTGAGATAACCTTGATCTCGTGACACATTCAGTTTTGCAAATTAATCACAGGCTCATCACCTGGGTTTGCAATTTTACCAAAACAATTGTTTAGATAACAAAAATTATTTAATATGATTTCCCGTACTTTCAGCTTTGCTCAATTTGTTTCAAAATGGAATAAGCGAAAATAGTACTACTTTCCAAACATTAAATATTCCCTGCTTGTCCGTGTATAATTTTTTTTGTTTCACCAAAGCATAAATACACACGATAATCTGGCACTCACACGATCTCTACCTTGTTTTTCGCAATAAGTAATATCACATCACATTATAAAACAGAAGGCGTAGCATAAGTTAGTTTAAAGAAAATTGGACCGGCTTGACTTGGTTTTGTTGAGCTTGGCTAACTTCGCAGTTGGTGCTCAGGGCCAAGGTTATTGTTTGAAGTCAATGATACTTGGCATGAGTCGGAGCCACAAATCATATTAATATCACATCAGGTAGATGATGGAAATAATTGTGATTGCGAATTTGCAAATACCACGAACCTTCTCAACATCAAAAGAAAACAGTTGTGCTTCTGCTTCTACTACAAAATAAAAATACCAATCTTGTTTATTCAAATGCAAATTGATATTGCTCGGTGAGGCATTCATAGGATTGGATGAGTCGTGTACGTAATTTGTTTGTGTATCAAATTCAGATAAGAGAGCAATTTGCCAATTTAGGAATTTGAGGAGATACTTGACTAGAGATGTTGCAGAGTTCATTCTACGCCATGGAAATCCAGGAGAGTATAATCTGATTTCTCCACTCTGTCGGACAAAGGATTTAGTGTTTGATTTATCGTTGCGGGGTGAGCATACACATACATATAGGAAGGATAGGACACAAGTTGGCAAATCGGAGGAAATGAAATGCCTACAAAAGCTACGAATGTACGAAATGCATGTTTTGCCTTGAATTCAGTCGCATTGTATTGTATTGTAGTCTGGCCAGAGTAGTTGTAACATTATCCATCCTGAGAGTCCTGGTCCTGGTCCTGGGTCGTTCCACATTCTAGACTTCTCTTTGCACTAAATCTGTTCTCAATCTCAAATCTCTGTCCAGGAATTTACCATGGATTGTGCAAGCAAATGTGGCCCGCTCTGTATAACTCCCTCATGTATTCATGTATATTTATTTTCTCCTTTTTATGGCAACAAATCTTCTCAAACTCGGAATTTTCATTTCCAAAAGGCAATAGATCAACTTTAAGGTGTTGTATAGGATTGATGCATGTGTCCTTATTCTTACCTTGGCTGCATTCTGCATTAGGTTTTAAAATTTTGCATAAAAATTGAGAGCACAAGTTTATCATCATGTCAAGGTGTGCGACAATAACTTTGTTGTTTAGTTGGACGGAATAATTTGGTTGAACGAGAACTACTAAATTTGCGAATTCTAGACATTTATTATGCGAATTGGTGAGAAATAATGGAAACAGTATGTTAATTCCAATTTTAGATTAAGTTATTATAACTTGATATTAACTTTTTCAACAAGATTGAAATAACTGCGACTGATTATTCACAACTGATGACTGATGGCCATTCTGACAATCAGCTATGAAGGTGTTTATTTACAACTATGGAAAAGACGCTTTTAAATTTAAATTTCTGAGTAGAAAATGTTTTCAGAAATAATAGGCACGAAATTGAGTGCTATTTAGAACTGATACATTGGAGGAACCTCTGTTCTTTCACTCTAAAATCCAATCAAAAGATATACTGAATAAATAGCTATACTATACTCGTATAGGTTTTTCTATTAAATGCAAATCCTTTAACTCTATTCCAAAAATTAATTAGACAAGAAAAGTCAGGACCTGACATGACACTTTCCATATCACCAACTTTCAGTCTGAGGATCAAGAAACTGAGCGAACTGATGACTTTCCTTTCTTCTAAACCTAGCAGTTGCTGGCTGGAGAGAAAGTCAGCCTCAGGAGAAAATCATTTCATGAAGAGAACGATGTATGAGCAATGTGTTGCTCAACGACCAACTCACAAACCGTGTTGCAAAATTTGTGACGGTGAACCTTACAACCTTATAAATGGTTGTGTGTTCGTGCAGAGAAAACAAGATTGTGACGGAATGGAATGTTTTTGAAGGGAATCCTTAGAAGTGATGCCATCATGTCACCCGGCATCACACATAGTCTGTGGTCTAGACATTTTGTAAATATATTTTGTATAGAAGTAGAAGAGATTTCTGGAAAGGAGAGAAAGTAATTTAAGGCGTTTTGGATAATTAGTATGAATTGCTTTGGCATGGCGTTGGCATGATGGCAATCGGGGATGAAAGCGAAATGGAGTTTTCTCCGGAAGAAGAAGAAGCCAAAGGGAAGACGGGCAAAAGAGAATTGAGGTTCAAGTTGTTCATAGGAGCATAGCATAGGAATTCATGCTGAGATTCTAGGAGTCAAAGCCAAAGCCAGTTTTAGAATTCTCCTTCCTTCCCAAAGAAAACCACACGCAGATGATAGAATAATCGATCCAAAAAACTTTTATTAAACTAAAATGCTATTCTACACAATCTAAACCAACTAGAGAGAAGAAGAAGTTGCTAACTATAAAACCTGAGCGTCCTTGCTTGCTTATAAACTTGTGTACGGAAGAAAAGTTAAAAACTTGTGTAGTAGAGACTCAATGGAGCAGCCAGCCACCGTCTCTTATTATTAGCTTGGCTTCCCTTCCCTTGACTTGCTCCAACTCCACTCAATACCGAGTCATTTTCTTCTCAACTTTCTCCGACTCTGACCTCTCGACATTTTTGAAAACTTACTCATCTCTGCCAAATAAATATAAATTCATTCAAATCATAATTTCTCCTTCCGTCACACGCACTCACGAATGAAATGATATAGTCCTTCTAAGTATCTTAGGAAACAACCACAAGAAGTAGTCAAAGCCACGGCCTTTGAAGTTTTCCAAAACCAAAGTTTGCATTTCCCGGAATCTAGGATTGTGTGCACATTGGAATACATTTTCATACTTTCTTTATGCATTACTAATAACTTGAGCTATGTACCCGACCAAAGCGAAATTCTACGGAATTGTCGTTTTATAAGCCAAATGTGAAAGTGAAGAAGGAATTGGTTTTCACTGACTAATACTTCCTTTCATGTTCTAACCTAGCCTGGCAACGCTTGCTACTAGCTACTTTCGATTCTGAACTGGAAAAGGAGCCAATCGCAATTTATTTTCTCAAGGCATTACGTGCCACTTGTACTAAGCAAAACCAACAACTTTATTGTATTATTATGGGATCCAGTTTTAAACATTGGATGTGCGTGCCAATGCTAGTTTTGCCATTTTCTAGTCTAGGACAGACTATTAAATTATGCGAACCAGAAACTATTACATGACATTGATCGAGGAACGGAATACGCACAACACGCGGGGACTCGGTTTCGACTTCATGTATAATTTCGACATTCTGAGTCGGACGTACACAGCAAACGATTCACTTTTGCTTTGCATATCTACGTGTTGCAAAATGTGTTTTTTTAGTACAGGGTGACGCAAAAGTAACTGACTATTTTACATGTAATACATTTCGTAAAATACTCAGATACTTTTGGATTATCATGTACTCGACTGCAACAGCAAGCAGTGTGAGTCGTGCGTGAAGCGACAATTTATTGAATCGGAACTGAATACTTAATTGAATGCAAAGACAATAACTGGAAGCAAGTATTAATTTCACACCCCTTCAACACTTTCTGTTTAACGTATATATCCCACTAACAACAAATATGTGGTTTGCCCTTGCACTACTTGACTTCATACCAAAGAAATGGCAAAATAGAAAAGAATGAAATGTCCTATTTTATTAGCTTCGAAAAATTCGTTGAAACGTCATCACAATTTTGGCATTCAACGCGAATAAATTGCACAAACAAAATTCCGTATTTAAAATGTTGAAAAAACAATAGTGCAGCGAATTAAAATTGTCCATCAATGTAATCATTTCGAGTTAAAGCTTAATGTTGGGTAGACATGGATTGCAATAACTAAAACATGAGATGCCCTACGGATTTATAAATAAATCGTCAAGCCAACGTAAAATAAATTAGCACAATTTGAAGATGGTCTCAAAGACATTGAAATTCTCGATACCAGCTAGAAAAAGAAAAAAAAACAATCTGATCTGGTTCAATGAAATAATTATTACATACTGAAAGAACTTTATCTTAATTGTTGACCTAATTGTCAGCAATCTGAGCAGAACAGCGATTAGTTAAAAAACAGGTGTACGGAATTAATGTAATAATATAATTCTAGCAAACGATTCACCATCTCGAGCGAACCATGCAAATTGTGCAACACTAGAGTTTGGATGGAAGGAAGTGAGAATTCCCAAATGTTGCAAAACTATGAAATGTTTCACGCATAGCATATTGTACTTTACAAACAGAGTTTATTTTGCGTTATCATTATGTATCATTTAGACATAGCATATCCGTGACCATGAATTTATTGAGTGTTTTCATACTCAAGACTCAAGTTGGTAAAAATAATTATTATCAGATTACCTTTTAGACTAGAGTACGATCGAGCAAACGCAAATGAATGGGGCCAAGGTGATTGGAAACGGAAATTATTCTAGTCATTCTTGTCATTCGTCGTGATTTAATATTGGCAGTTGGGAAAATGAAAAAAATAGAAGAAGAAGAACATGGGATTCATTCTATTCTAAGGTCAATAATAAAGTACGTATAAAAAAGAAGATAATCCTTGTTAGTTCGAATAGGGAAAATCGCCCCCACTGCAAGACAGCAAAACTGCAGTTGGAACTAGTTGGAATGGATCGTTGAATGCTGCAAGAAATCTCCCTTCGAAAAGTTCCAAATAATATTATGGCTCCTCCAGAAGAGAAGATCATCCCCGGGCAACAACTGCCAACATCCTGCTTGCTGCAACGGCAAAGGGGAATTTTCTGCATTCTGCTGCATCCCAACAACATAGTAGAAAAGAGTCACATAAACATTTTTCTCAACATCCTTATTATACCTCAAGATATTTGGCTCACACTCTGCCTGCATTTATGTATCAGAACAAAATTCAAATTCAAATTAATTGAGTTGTATGGTGAATCAAATATTTGGCATATTTTGTTGCAAAAATTTAGTAATAGTCGATTGGTTTTTAAATTCATAGCCAGTGATGCCAGTGCTTACTTATTTCATCGGAATCTTGAGTGAGCTTTAATATTACATGTTGTACATATGAATTTCTGTTTCTGTTTCTAATTTTCAAATTGAAATAGATAGGTCAATGTTTTTGCTTAATGTTGGATTGGATTTTTTTCCCATGTACTTTGTCGCGATAATAAATTGCAGAAAGATAGATTTGTTTATCAACCTTGAGTGGAAAACTTCTAAATCTAGTTAGTTTAGAAGATCTAAAGATCTAAACAGATTCGAAGAATTCGAACTAAGGAGTTCTTCAGAGCTTTTAGATTCTATACAGAATTCTAGAAATGAACTAGCTATTCTGGCGTGTGTTTACTTTTCGAATTCAAATTTATTAATTCCTATACAGACTTTTCCAATCTGAATTCTAAAGTTCATATTGCGAAGAGCTAGGTGTGTATTTGTGCTTTATGCATGCTGT
>JAQGCM010000692.1:0-21585 GCA_034699705.1 Hymenaphorura dentifera
TAGCGTTAGGCTTATGGGCAGAACTGGTATGGAATCCATTTCGGACATTTATGCGCCACCTATATATTTCCCCCAGCTCCGCGATTGTTTTATTTCGACAAACAAAAATGTCCTCTCTACGATATGGGCACAAGCAAACGGCGACCGCAGGTCGCCAACAACAATTCATGACTCTGAGGTATTAGGCGTATCGTATTAAGCGGGCTCTACTGTATAATGCAATGTGGTTGGTCTCATTTTTGTAGTCGATTTTATTCGGAAATATTGCTGATTTGATGCATTTCTATTGAAATTGTGTGAAATTGTCCGAATTTCGGGAATTGGAAACTAATTGAAAACGATAATGAAATGCACGAATCCAGTTTGCCTTACACAATACATTGTTGCTTCTCTGAGTTCGTCACTCGTCAGCACATAAAGGAAAGTCTCATTACGATTCCATTACAACTTGAACAACATTAATCCAGGTCCTCATTAATTCCATCCGAACAAACCTGCTTATGCTGTTCTGCAGAGAAAAGTTGCTTTACATATAGTTTAATGTTTCAACCGTGGGAAAAGACAGTCTTTCATTTTCGTCTGATCGGATGTTCCCCTCTCTCTGTCTTACGCCATTTACCACAACATGCATGCAAGCATTTGGAGCAAGGGCTCTTTCGTTTTTTGAAATTTAATTCCGGGACCCTTCTTTCACCATCACATCATCGTTTTAAAACACTTCAAGTCAAACTCAAGGGTTTGTTGAAAGTTTCACGACCCGTACTTGTTAATAAAGCACAACAAGAACAACTACAGAACCCTTGAAACTAATACTAACTAAACTAAATTTTAAAACCTTGGACTGGTTGGGCTAGGCTAGGCAAACTTTACCGAACCAGAACGGCCAGGACTAGGACCCCCAAAAACACTTGTTTTAATAACATGTAATAGTCCACTCAATTTCACACCGAATCTCACGACAATGAAGTGCCAGGCAGGCAGGCATTGCTCTTGTCATTTGCTCTACTTGAATAAATGAGACTCAATTGGCCGTCACTGTCGTCGCAATTACTCAAAGCAAAACCACGAACACGTCTAGTCAAATCACATCATTGGCAAAATTATGTCGTCCTCCCATTAAAATGAAGGCCGAAAAGCTCAAGGGTTCAAATTTCAAATGTTATAATTTAAAAATACATTCTGGGATGACAATTGCGGTTCACTCATCTCTAAATTGGCCTAGCTGTGTCTTGCTTAAAAACAATGTCTACTAGCTTCTATGTTCAATTAATTGTTCGTATTAACGAGCAATTTATTTCAGGGAATAAGAGAAGGCTCATTCTGCCAATTTGGTTGGCTTCTGAGTGCGTACTTGCTTTAATTAAGAGAATTAATCAAACATGAAATTACTGCTAGTCCGCACACATTTTTGAACTGTTGATGTTCCCAATGCTTAAATTTGTGTCGAGGCTGCTTTTTGTCGTGATGAGCGGATATTAAACCTTCAAAAGCAGCGCATCTAGTCATCTCGTTGACAATTCTATACTGATAGTAAAAAGATGGACACAATTAGTACTAGACTACATCAGTTATTTTTATCCTTGAGATTAAATCGTTATTAGGCGTCTGTCCAGCAAGATTTACGACTTGCACTCACGTCATGGATTGTTTTGAAATATCTTTACATGATTTTCCTTCCCCCAGTTACTTCATTTCACCACAGTTTCAAGTTTCATTCGTGGTATTTTAGGTTTTCAAAAAATAAAGGACTTTTTTGTTTCAAAAGGGCATGCCTCGAGTTGAACTAAACTTTTATTATTTGTTTCGGTTTGTGGACCGAAATAGTGTTGAGAATGTTGAGAAAGCTGATCAGATGAGAAGAAGACAACAAAGTTGCAACAAAAGATGTTAGATACGGTTTCTGGATTTTAGATTTCGGAAGGAGATCAAAGAGCAAAAAAAAATTATTTAGCAAAAAATTTATTACGAGAAGCTGGAGAAAATGAGCTAAATAAGATAATAGGTGTCCACATAGTCATTTTGTCATTAAGTGGACCAGTCATTCTTTCATTGGTCAACCAACATCGTAATTGAGAATACACAACAATTTCTTGGAATCAGTTTCATGTTTTTATTTAAGAAACCTAACGTACAATTATTTATAGTTGCACCATTTGCTTAAGTGCAAGATGATGACAACGTTCTCATTTCTCATGCAATTTATCCTGAGAAAGTTAGGCTAGTTTTGAGAGCATTTGTGTGCGTTAAGTTAACGACCTACAGGGAACGGAATGTTAAGAAACAAAAGCAGGTTTCAAACTTCCGTTCAACTTGATTAGGAAAAAATCTGTGAGATTCTCATCTAGTAAAAAGCTTTCCGGACGGCCTAACGGAAAAACAAAAAAATACTCAAACTCAACTCACACACTTGAGTTACCATTGCCGTAATATTTGTCTTATTCGAGTGGTTTGGTTGGAAAAGTTAATTCCTCCCAAATGTTTCAAAGCCTTTGCCGAGTTATTACAAAGAAAGAAACAATTTGTCTTTTAAAAAATATTGTAGGGCAAAAAATTTAATCGTTTTGTGCAACGTTTCGTAATATTTACTACTATTTAGCTTTATGGCTAAAAAACAATCAAACGGATTGGGATTGCTTGCGTTTGAATTTATGCACAACGCACAAGACTCACTTTTTCGCTTTACTCGCCTTGCCTTGAATGACATGACTAATAATAAATAGTTAGTTGTTAAACTTTAAGACGTGGATTTTTCCTATCAACTCGGTAGAGACAGAGTAACACCGCCTTGTTGTAGAGCACGAGCGAGCAAGTCTTGATTGTTGTGCATGAAAAAGCATGAAATGACTCAATGTGATTTTTACATGTTTGAGAAATGTAATGTAACGTGTACATGCGAGTTCAGCATGTAGACTGCTTCAGACACAACCCAGGAACTAACTCAAAATAGTTGTCGAGCACGAGCTGGGACAAAATCGAAAGATTGTTTTGTCGCCAACCAGCCCATGAATTGGCAGATTTAAATTCCAAAGCAGTTTTGCAATGAATTGGAATTTCAATTTGCTGTCACACGCCATTGATCTTAGGAAATTTGTTTTGTAAAAATACAAAAAGTCATGAAGATCTCTGAAAGTATTAAGCAAATCGTCGAGAGGAGGATGAAGATAAACGTTTTTCCAGCTTAAAATCCAGGATTTAAAAATAATTACAGGAGGATGTTAGCCCGATTAGTTTGTATTCTTTCTTGTCTTTGTTTTTGACGGTTGAGAGATTGCGGGTTAGGAAAAGTTGCTCCAATTCATTGTTGGATCATCGAGAAACACTTTGAATTCAAATTTCAGATTAAGCAGTTTAGGTATAAATCCTGTCCTATCCTGGGTCGGGGCTAGGAAAGGATTAAGCAACTTTCTTAAGAATGGGACTCTGATTCGGTTGGCTGATTCGTTAGATCCAGATTGTATAAATAAACCCTTGAGACTTAAACGTGTGTTTTTCTTTAAATAAATGAGCTTGAGTTGTCTGCCTGCAGATTTCTTCATGGAGTTGCACTCCAATTGCATGTTGAAGGGTTGAGATGTTCGTTCAAGACTTGGAAATATTTGTTTTTCAAATGAAATGGACAGCAGGGAAGTTAAACTGAAAGTTCATGTACTGCAACCGCAACGTCTCTCTGTGCACTACACTACACGGGGAGGTTTTATTTGCATTCGCACTGAATTTAATTTCAGTTTTGATCTTGCTCAAGCTCAAGACCAAAACGACGACGACGTCGACTCCTTTATTGACATCAATTTGAAATAAAATGAAGCACGAGGGAACCCCTTGGTCTTGTTCTCAGGAAAATTCTAGGCGAGCTGCGTGCGGCACAAAACTTAAGAAATTCCAAACCATTGTCATGTCATTTCGTCAGAGGAAAAAGGATTCACTCTGTCCTATCATAATTTGAAGAAACAATGAAGCAACAATCAAAGAAAGAATCGCCTTCTGGTTGCCTTTACTTCTCCGGAATTTCCAGTTTAATTCTTCAACGCTTGTCGCAAGGAAAGGATTGAAGAAGTCAACGTCTTTTTCACGGTTGCTTGCGTCTCAAAAATTTGCTTGTCTGTCGGACACATCTTTATGTTTAGAATACCAATTATAATAATTATAATTTGCATTTAATATAAAAATATTTGGCTATCAGGTGTGCATCGATTGTGAAAAAGGTCAGATTGTTGCACGATCGTTGTGCAACAATTCTATATTTCCGCTAACAATAAAATGAAACCAACCATCTGATGTTGATATTCTGGCGTCAAGCACAGAAATTGTTCGTTTTAATTGATGAGCTCAGCCCACTTCTTTTTCTGCACAAAAATTACCCATTCGACCGAAGAATCCATTCGTTATTCTACAAGCTAACAAAAACTATCTATTTCATTTTGGCTTCTGGAGGCGTCTATTCAACCCTCAAATTTTGACAATCCCTTCAGCTGACTCATAAACAACTCGAGCCAAAATTCTAAGCTAAGTACGTTTTGTGGTTTGCACTTTTGCATTGTCATAATACTTTTTACCTGGCCTGAAATAAAAATCAGAGGGAGACCTGGGTTCCTGGTGCTCTGAAATATGTCAAAAGAAAGTACAATTGACAATACAATTCCAATTCGAAGGTATGCGAAGATGGTGGAAAAAAATCTTCAAGTTGGATTTGGCTTACAATTAGGTTTACCAAGCCACAAAAGTCAGTCAAATAATGGTCGTTGAAAGAGCAGAGTGCCCAACCCTTCCAACGTTCCAACTTGAAAATATAATTCTCTGCTTACTTCCAACTTCCAAGAGAGAAGATCAGCAAAGAGATAGTACGAGTATATATTCGTAATTTATTTCCTTGTTAACAATGAACTTAGGACAAAAAAATTTAAAGCTAGCGCAGCAAACAGAGCACAGGACAATAATAGGAATGGTTACTACAATGAGCTGCATTTTCTTTGATTGAAAAGTCATCCTTCTGCTGGTTCGCTGATTTCTTGCAATGTCACCAGTCAGCACCTTTTCAACTCAGTTTTTGAGTACGCCATTTATTGGAGGATTCGAACTTTAATTTTTTTATTGACAAGCTAAGTTCATGTCACTTCTACACATGGTCCCAGAATTTGACTGTTACGATAACTCCAAATTTTGAAACAACCAGAAAATTTCTACCATTTCTAAATTAATTTAATAGTTCTAATCTCCGTTGGGGTACATTCGACGTCATTTTTACTAACTTATCGTAGCAGTGACAAAAGTATTTGTCCCACCGTGCAGGTTTTTATAAGTAAATTTTCCTTTGTCGCACGACAAGTTTTTTGGTTAGTATGCTCACGATTTTGGACATTTAAGCTAAAAATGACAGACTTCAGATTCAGAACATTGCATTACGCAAACACATGCTTGTGCTTATTCTGATCGCAAGAAGGATGCCGGGTTAAATAAAAGAAAGGATGCATCAGCTTCAGGCTTAGTTTCATGACGAAGCAAATGTTATGATCCAATGTTTATTTCAATACAATTTCGTGTTTCACAAAGCACAAAAAGTAAAGGTATGAATTCGACTCTGACTCTGACAGTGGCATTCCTCAGGATTTTCTTTTAAAAAACATCTCTGAATAGAAGTCTCCCTTACTGTGTTACTCGGAACGGAATTTTCTGGCCTGAAATTATTAACCAGTGTCTTTAAAAATATTAAAGGTGTGTGGTATGTATTGCCGGTATGCACAACAGTACGCTTAGGTGCCGGAAATAAGTACTCAATTTTATTGCAACAGAACGACGCACTTTGCTACTGGTCACTATTCTTATAAAGTAAAGAGATCAAGGCAAGATTTGTAGATATCAAAGTCAAACAAATTAGTTTTTGTTCAAAGTCATTAATCTTTCATAACAGAGTAGCAGATAATTGGTTGTAGCGAAATATTGCTGTGTGTCTTGATAGTGGTCGAAAGGTTTTTATAAGTCTATCTCGGAAATAAATCTGTGGGCTAAGGGCAAGGTTGAGCTTTAACTTAAAAATTGGCAAATAGCAAGTGAACTGAGTTTTAAAAAGTGTGGTTAACCTTTCTTTCTGATGGGTTTTGATGCAATTTTTTTGTAGTTGGTTTGAATGACTGAATGGGAACAGAAATGTGCACTTTGCTTTTGATAAAATCTCGAATCTTTACCTTAATCATGACTTCTCATTTAAGTATTTTTATTCTTGCTCATGTAACTCTCATTAACGTCAGTCAAAGATTACTGTGGAAGAGTACAGGGAAAGCAAAGTCTTGTTTCAAGCAATTGTTTTGAGGATCATATTTACCTAGTATTTTTCCATTTTGCAATTTAGATTAAAAGAACTTGAATGTTTTGGCAAATTATAGCTGTTATTCTCATCTCAATTCTCAGAAGTCTAAGCAGACAACAATTATTACGATAAAGTCGAGACAACGTGACCGTATTGCTATTAGATGGGAATGGGAATGCTCTCGCAGTTATACGTCTTAATCTTATGTAGTGCCTTAATTAATTAGTACTGATAAACCTGAAAACGGAAACATTATTACTGCTTGCCCAGCGTGTAAACTCAATTTCCAAAGCTGAAATTTAGTATTAGAATTCAGAAGATGCAAATAGTAACTTTACACCGACGTGGGACCTTAAAATCTTGTAAGGGAGAATTCATTCATTCTCTTTGCTTAGAACAAGTAGCCGTCTTAAGCCTGAGAAGAAAATGGTTTGTAAGCAGATGTAGTACACCTTAAGATCGAAAGATCCCTTGGAAGTTGGAACCCTTATGCTTGGTTAACCCGAAACCATTAAGTCTTTTATGAAGTCGATCCACATCTGCTTCTTCTTCTCTTAACGAATCTCAGAAAGAGAAGAAACGACTTCTTACATTTCCTAGTTCCTTTCGTTCGGATAAAAACAGCCGGTGTCCGGACCGACGACCGGAATAAAGATTTCTCCTACTACAACCTCGGAAACTTTTCCCAGGCAATGCCCAAGGTCTGGATTCAGTTAAACCATATTCAACCGGACGTTCCTTCCGTTTTCCACAGGAAAGCACTTCAATATTTATACGTACGCTTCATTTTTTAAGACTAAAGATTCCTAAAACATTCATAAGTCATGCTACGTGTAAGGTCGGGGAAGTAGGGATGACAGAGTACGCATTTCCACTACGGAATGAAAATAACGGCTAGTCCTAAATTTCCGGAAGCTTAGAATATGAATGACAGATTGTCTTCAAGAAATGTGCGTAGAATTTTTACTACTACTTCATTCATTCATAACTAATTTCCGGCGTCCTTTCGTCTTTGCACCAGCAGCATCTTTCGTAATGACTTCTATTTCCTGGACAGGGCCAAGGAAGGAATCTGACCCCGTACTTGGCATGGTTCAAAAATAAAATCGAATTCACTGTTTTTACGTGGGAACAGATAGGTTAAATCTGAAGTCCCTTTTCGCGCAGCTCAAGCATATTCAAGCAATATTGCTCACAGGCTCGGTTTGGTAAATTTTAACCGATTTTGGGTACAATTTGCGAGGGAAAATAAAGTAGGGACAGTTTTGGACAGTTGTAGACGATTTCTGTCTTTATTGCCATCTGTTCACCTGCTTCCCAAAAGGTTCAATATGTTGAACCAACTGTTGCTTGCAGCAGTTGAGGTTTTCGGCCGAGAGACGTCCTATTCTTTTTCCACCTGTTGCTTCACAGATGCTGAGACTTCCAAAGGCCAAACTGCAACTGGCTTCTTAGCTATCATTTTCCTGTCTCACCTGGAATCAGAGCCTCTTACCTGTTCTACCTGTAATCATGAATCGTTACAACAGTTTGGCCAGGGTGTGAGAGGTGGCGACAGAGTAACTTCTGAAACAGATGAACATACTCTATCAGTTTGCTAAGGGCGCGATTCATGATAAGCACGATTGCTTGGCTTTCCTTTGTTATCAAACTGTACTATTGACTTTCACCTAGTTCACCCTATCATCTAACATTGGACATGTGGCTCGGTTGTGCTTTCATTGTATCATTTAATTTGCAATTTAAATACAAATGATATGCAATAATTGTGAATGCGATGCGATATTAGGATGACGATATCGATTTTCCAATGAACTAGTCCTTTGTAAAAAAAAAAAGAACTGAAAGAAAAACAATTTGAAGTGGTTTATTGTGTAAATTATGTTCTGCAGCAGGCAGCAATATGGTAAACATTATGGACGCACATCCTATTTCAAAGTGTGACATTGTCCCATAATTTAGTTGAGCATCATGTGGACCTAATTAGGGATTTAAGTGGCCCAAGCATGTGATTTGTTTAAACCGTAGAGCATCTGGCCGGCCCTGAATCCTTCAATTGAATTTGCCAGAAATTATATCTTAGAATGCTTTTTATGTGATCTCGGGAGAATTTTGAATTCTTTTAGGTTTATTTTGACTATCAACAACTTCTTTAGAATGGAGCGATTATAAAATTTTGGAATTCTTGCTGTTTCGAATGCTCTACTTTGCGGTTTGACAACTGCCAAGTACAAAAATCCTCAGTATACAAATAAGTGTAAATTTCCGCTAATGGTTGCATATACGGTCGGTAGGTTTGATATACTTATTTTCAAATTTATACTTCTGCTAACTCAAGCCATCCTCTCCGTCGTTCTATTTGTTCCTTTTTATACGCAATATGAGCTATACGCGCACACAGCAACTTGTATCAGAATAAGTCCATTGCATGAAATTGGGAAAAAATATTGTTTATCGCTCTCGATTTCACAGAATTGATTTCAAATTCTATTGTTTGTTATTCGACTAGCACTTGTAAATCATTACCTAAGTCCGTAGCCCCTATTTTTATCAAATCCAGACTTATCTCATTTGACTTGTTTGCCTACTTCAAACTCAACAACGCTAAAGTTCCTCCGTCCTATCTTTGAAAAACTGATATTTGGTAATGACAACCAAAGTGCACAACAGTTAGGTTGGATCTACGCACAATTTATACACATTGTTGGACTAACTCTAGTTGTATCATTGGCGTTGTCTTTAAGGCGGGTAATTTTTTTAGTGTCGCTGTCAAATATTAGTTCCTTAAGACATTTCGGGTTCGGTTAGTTACGCCAGTGCAACAGCCTCTTTTTTCCGGCTAATATCGTGCTTCATGTCTGGAGTGATTTTCATTGAATTCATTAACTAACTGTTGCAAACTAACCACACTAAACTATTCGAAATTGTTGTTGAACATTGTTTGGGTTGGACTATTGGGCATTGTGCTTGCCCAAGTTTATGTGAAACAAAGAATTTTGTGATTGGAATTGATTAATTAGCGCTAAGGAGTTGAAGAACTTGTTGAATTTCCTTAAGGCGTTCGGTAAGTTTATTGCTAATGTTCTGCTCTTTCAAAGTTTGATGTTAAATAAATACCATACCGCTCCATTGTGTACTTCACCGCAGCGCAGCGCCAAAGCATATTTGATGTGCTGTAATTATATGGTTTCGTTGTTCACCTCGAAATCGAATAGGAATAAGTTTTCATCAGAAATCATTATTATGATCGGGAAGCATTATATCTTATAATCAAGTCCCACTTTCGTTTAAATAGTAGCGTGACTGAATTTGTCTAAAAATTATGAATGATGTCAATTTTCATGCAATCATTAAAGTAAAGTCCACCGTTTCACAAAAGCGAGTCAAATTGTTGCTTTGGCTGTGGTTTTTATCTTGTGAAAAGGATTTTTTGCATTGAAAGGGGTGAATCTCGCTTCAAAATTCAGGGAACAGTGCAAAATCTCCGTCCGCGCTGAATATGTTTAAGAATTTAGATTTCAAGTCAAATGTTGGAATGAAATCAAACGACAATAACGGATTCATTTTACATTCCAGTCGCCCTTTCCCAATCAATCTCACCAACACCAAAGTATTTTACAATATAAACTAATCATATAGATTGGAATGCTGTCACGATCAGAGATTAAAAAATAAAGCATAAACATTTTAATTTCAAACAATTATTATTACTTCCCATCAATCCAAAATCCGATTGCCATTTGCAATACAAGTTTGTAGTTGTGTGGGTTTCTGGTATGGCCACGAGCTAATTTAATTTATTGGAGTGTAATTTTGGGCCACAAATTACTCTGGTCTTGCGCCACCGGTGCGGTGTGTAATACACATAAAGGCACCGGCTGGCGCGGTTGATAATTTCATTACATTTTATGTGGGCTCTCTGTAGTTTTGCCAAATTGTGATCCCACTTTGTAGAGAGCTAAGGCGGCAAATTATATCATGCCAGCAGGATGAGTTAATTGTCAGTAATTAGTCAAAAGCCATAATTTATCGGAGTGAAGAGAGTGGGTGGCTCAAATAGCGTTTCGTACCCTGCAGTGCAGGTATGGTAAAAGAAAGTGACCCTTGAACTATTCCAAATAAGTGATCATTTAGAAATTAAGGCTGAAAAAAATAAGGTGATGAAGCATTCTGATGATTGTAAGCTCAAAGTGTCAATGTGTCGCAACCTCACACAAGACACAACCCATGTATAATCAGGTGCGACGATGGGAGCACTTAATCATTCAAGTGGTCAAGATGTCATTGATGCCAAAGAGTTTCTAACAATCAAGTTAACACTTTGGCACTTTTTCCTCTGCTACCACTACCAGCTAGATAACAATTAAAACCACTTCATCATGCTCCCCCAGCACATACTAATATGTACATTCACGGACATCAAAAAAATTCATTTTGTTTCTGATTGATTTGACCAATTTGGTTTCAGTCCAAGAATGTTAAACGGATTTCAATCTTTTTATCTTGAAGTTTTGTCTGGCAACAACTTTGTAACAGAGCAACAGAAGCAACTCTTCTAAGCTAACTTGATTGAATTGGAGAGCACGCATTGCATTATGAATGCATTCTGCCTCGGCTTGGTGCTGGCCGGCCGAAGATTCCATTCCCATCCCAATCCCACTTGTTTCGAATCTACCTTCAGGTTCGTTCGTTCATTGCAATCCTAATCGCAATAATCGCAACTTTTCGAAATGCCTACGCAAACTGACTCAGACAAGGCGAGAAGAATTTTTTTGAGAAGTCAAAGCCAACTCTTCTAGCCAAAGCCAGTCTCTCGTCGCCAGTGACTTGAACTATAAGATGATCTCGTTCTAATCATTTTATTGTCATGCGAGTCTCATCTCATTTCTAATTGACTCTACAATCAAACGCCCAACTCCTTCAAGCTAAGCTCTTCCCTCTAACCCTTCCCAACCCTTTTCCCTAACTCAGGTTCACTCGTGTAATTAGTGAGTACCTGGCTCCCAACCTACTGATTATTATTCGATCGACGGGTTATCTCGTTAAGGATTCAATTCAACCCCACTTTAGATATCCAATGAAAGGTCGGAGAAGTGATTTCCATGTTTTTATGCGCCGAAAATGTGCGCGTTTGATGTTTACTAAATACTCAAAACCTCCAAAATATTGCTTGCCAAAAACTCTCGGAAAATCAAAATCGGTCGTTTGAAAAGTCAAAAGGATTAAGGTTTGCAATTTGTAAATATGTGTGGAGTTCAAAGCCATTTGAAGCTGAAAGTTAATCCTAAAGTGTTGACAGAAATGCTATCCGTGCGGTTATCGACGGAATCCGTTGAATTTTAGCTTCCTACTATTTACAGCAGTAAAACCGTGGATTTGTAAGAAGCCGGCCAGAAAAGAGATACTGAAATCCCGCCAAACCCTTTTAGTGGTCTCTAGAAGCAAATGAATTTCTTGATTTTATGTTTAAACTCTAACGATATTTGCATTAAGTGGACGAGGTTGCCGTTCAAATGTTCTTCTTAAGTTTTCAGTCTAGTTTCTTTAAGTACATACTTAAAATTCAAAAGCAGCTCAACCTAGTAAAAAGCGATAAACGAGAATTTTATAACCATTTTACGCAAGGATGGGGATGACACTGAGACTGAGAGTATTATGCAAGCTCGAGCGTCAAGATCTTACCCGAATTACTGTTTTGTCTCTTCGCAAAGAGGTAGATGATTGCAACTGAAAACACGGCTCTTAAAAACTCCTTTAGTTCGAAAAAAAATTGAACCAAATTGCACGCGCTCGCGAGACCGTCCGTAAATGTATCTATGTATGCATGTGCATTTCTCTAAAGAAATCTCAGAAGCTGAAATTGTCAAGTGCCAATACAGCAAATTCATTTCACATGCGAAATAATAATATACTACCTGCCACCGTTATATTGACACTTGGCTCTCAAAACTTTACAAGTTTGGTTCAAAACAAACTTGGAAGCTCTTTCACTTCATTCTCCATTCTTAGAAAAAGTATATTATTTTTTATGGAGTCAATTTTCACCATTTTGCTACCTTACCTGGATAGCAAGGGCTGACCTGGACAGACCGACCGGGCCGGCGGACCCATCGAATGGTCCAAAATTTCAATCTTTTGTAACTTGAGTCTGACTGAACAGTGGTTGTTGAGGTGTTCAAGTCATAACCCTACATTAACACTGCATTCTTTCTTTAATAGAAAATCTCGCACTAAAGGTATTTGAGATCATGAATAAGGGGTTGCTCAGAAGTTGGCCAGTTTTAGGGTTAACTCGATTGGAAGAAGTACACCTTGGACGAGTTCCTTGAGGCTAAGTTGCCTACAGAAGACGTCCCACTAGTGCAAGGTCTTCTTTTCATTTTTCTTCACCATTTATTTCTTAACACTGCTCACTGCTGTGCTCTTAAGGTATGCTGGTATCTTTTTTACCTGACAATCAGGCAAAAATGTAATGTAATGTACCTCATTCGATACGATGGCCAGACCAGACCAGGCCAAGCCATCAGCCATCCGATCCCTTTTGGACAAAAACACAACAACAAATGTGTATTGTAAGGATGTAGTGTAGTGTTGTAGAGTGCTGATGATAAGGGGAAGCCTCGAGGTAAACTTTGTCCAACCTTCTCTCAATACAACTTCTTCGTCTTCAGTCCCTCCACTTGAACAAGGCAGAGAAGTTGTGTCGAAATATATTCTGGGACATTATTGTGGTTGTAAGTTAGTATTTAGGTGATTTCTCTTTCTATTTACATGTTATTAGTTGGACTTTTTAGGAATTTTGTCTGAAAATTTGCGTTGATTTGACTGCGAAACTGGAACTCTTCTGGACTCTTGAAGGAGACTCTTTACAAGTTCGGACTCTGAGAGAAAGTGGACTGAAAAAGTGTTCAGATTTGGATGTTTTGTTTTGATTATAAGTTCAGCAATTGAGCTTGACAATCGTGATTAAATGCTATTGTTGAAATCAATAGTGTGAAAAACATTTTGCGTACTAAATACCGCGGCTGATTTCGGAGGATTAATGGATCAGCTGGTGCTTGGTTAAGAGTGCAAAGTGTTTGCATGGTTTGCTAATCCGGTCTCACGGTTTTACGCACGAAGCACGGTAAGAGCAAAGAACACATGTCTATCGTATGTATTTTGAGTTACGGTTTAGCAGTCGATTTCGCATTGAGTACACGTACGAGCATAACTAGTCCAAGAACGCAGCACTAATTAAGTACGTGGTACATGTTTATTAACATCAACATGTAAAATTATCTGAAACAACTGCCTAGCGCTTGGCTTGAATAATCTTCAAAAATGCGAATGCGAATACGAATACGAATACAATACGGGTAGATAAATATGAGAAGATGTTTTGTCTAAGTGCGTGTGTAGTACAAGGAATGAAAATTCTGAGGGTTACAACCCTGGCTGGCTGGTTCAGTCAGTTTTTATGGGCTAAATTCGCAGATACACGATAGCAGAAAACAAAATGAAGTTAGATAATAACGCCAGGACTCTGCAGGTACGAACTCATAAAAAGAACCTGAACCTTGTGTTCAGGTCGTCTATGACTTATTGGCTCAAAATTTTTAAAGTACATGTAGAGGAAGGGGAGAAGCATTTATCAATTTGTGGCATTTTTAATGGCCAAAATGGACATTTCGGCTAGGCTCGGTAAACTATGTAACGTTGCACAAAAGCAAAGCACAACAATTAATTAAAAGAAAACACGGGGTCTAAGTACAGGTGGGGATTAGATAGAAGCTGGATAGTTTGGTTCACGAATTATAAGGAAGGGCCTATTCATTCATGAGATACGAGTGCATTTAATGAAATATTACATCTGTAATTAAGCGGGGGAATGGAATAATTCCAAAGGTAATTTCAAATCTCAACAAAGCATAATGGTCATTCCCACTGGGATCACGAATTATTGGCTGATGCATAGTTTTTTAACTCTTCCCTGCAAATATTAGGATGGTCTTTGACCAAGGGGTCAGTCATTAGTCATGCAATTATAAGCATTTAAAGTTCAGTGGACAGAATTTGCTTTCTTTCACCGAATTTACAGAACAATTCAAATCCTTCACACGACGACAAACCACAAACTTCAGGAGCAAATGCGCACTTGCTACCCCAAGAATCTTAGGCTTGACCTTCTTTCATTAGTTTCAACCAAATGGTCAATTTTACACAAATTAAGACAAGTGCGCATTAATATTCACCAATAATTCTCTAGTACGCGTTTTTCCTGGTGTCCTCACCGACGCAAGTGCAAAGTCAAGGAAATTGTGACTACTTGAGAAGTGCAAAAAAGGAAAAAAGATTGAATATGAGTCCAAGGTACATTTGCAAAACTTGTATAGTCGAGGAAGGATGGATTTCATAAATGGTAATTAGATTTATCTGCATGCAAAACCCCATCGTTTAAGAGCTGTGCACAGTTAATATTGCACCCTCTTATGTAAACATAAGAATGGCTAGCCTCAGGTTAACACATACCTCACAGCTGCTCAACCGCAGAAATTATAAAGAATCGACGAAAAGCATCAGCATTTTCTGCAACCATATCATTCAACATGTCCAACCTCACCTCATTCTCATTCCAAAAAAATATCCTTAGCTTTCGGTTTTCACAATTGGAAATTCGTCGGAGTGCAAAACGAGCTTTACGTGGGTGGGTGGTGTAGGTGTCCGCTTAAGTATTTATTTATTGTTGTCAGAATAAAAGCTAGAGCGAGCATGCAATTTTTCAAGAAGAGTTTGTGACTTGTGAGAATACAACATTCGCAGTCGCAATTCGCACTTGTATGTAGTTGTGGAAATATTACTTGGCGAGAGTGAGTGAAGGGCTTCACTTTTCTATGTATGGGTTTTTCATGGTGATGATGTTCATTTATGACACGTCCCCTGTCTCCTTAAAACTTTCACAAGTTAAGATAAGTGTTGGCCAGTGTTTCTTGATTTGTCTGAAAGTTTACCTTCAGAGAATCCATTCTGTTTGAATAATTCAATTCATTTTTTTATTAGCAACTTAGTTGCAGCGGGACAAAATAAAAAGGTTTTGAATTCTCTGTTTTAAGATGAGGATAGGACCGAGGAATGTTCTTGTTTAGCATTTTTGACCAACTCTCTGCCTAGTCAAACATCTGGAATGATAGGATTTGGCAATTTGGCAAGGACGCTTTGTAAGAAAAGAACATGCCAATTCGGAGCAGGTGGCAGACAACAGACGCCAGTACATTGGCTTTGACTGCAATATTTGATTTTGCCAATTTACGTTCCCATAAAATGCCAATAATGGAGTCACTTTATGTTCTTGTGTTGTCATTGTTAATTGGTTGCGTTCCTTCCACAACAAAGGTACTCAAATGATGAACTTTTAGGTACTGTTTCGGTTCTAGCAGATATCGAACAGACAATTTTTTTTGCAGAATGCGTAGGTGGTGCATTCCTTCAATAGAAAGATTCTTATGATTCATGTCCCAATAAATTAAACTAAGGCGAGGTAGAGAGGCATGAGAAGTAGATTCATAATCTCAAGAGAATTTAGTTTACGACTGAAGGGTTGAAAATTTGGAAGTATCATCTCCTAAGTCAAGTCAAGCAATCCCAAGGCTACAGTGGTCATCAATTCATTTCAACCGTTCGATGGTATTGGGATGCGTCTTGCGAATTCCAAGTTGAAAAGGTTGTACAAATAATTGTTGTCCTTCTGTGAGGAACGTATCACTTCATCATCTCTCCCTTAATTGTTGTGTAGTAACAATGTAATATAAATGTAATGGGTTGCAATGTTCCTATTCTGGCTATCGAGTTGTACAATCGGATCCGCCTTTAACCTTTGACTGGTGGTTTGTGTGGTTTGCCGACGCTTGTTGGAAACAAGGCACAGCATGACGGTGGCGCTAACAAAGTTTGAGATGAGATAAGAACAAAATCAAAATCCGCCACTTCAAAACACAGGCGATGTGCTGATTTGAGTTTTAATGAATTTAACTTTACGCGTTCAATCGATGGATTTCTATATAGTCAAATGAAAATTGTGACGATTTTACATTTTTTGCTTGCAGCTGGCAATATCCTTGCTTGAAAGACGGACATTTTTAAGACGACAATCTTGAACCATTTCCCAAGATTCTGTTTCACAAATTTTCTTTCGAAGTTCTTGAATTGTGTCGTTTCACCTTTCCATCCTTCCTTTTCATTTGAGGAATATGAAATTCTAGATTCAAAAGGACGCTTTTTTCCAGATAGGACTTGAGAATACATTTATAGTAAAGGGCAGACTGAAGTTGTCCCTCTGATCTTAAGATTACTACTCCTCTTAACTAAAGATGTTGACAAGATATAGTGTTGCGTTCATCCTTCTTCTTCACCTAGATTTGGATCTTCCTGTCTAAAACTAGATTTTCGGGTTTAGTTTTAAAAGTTATCTAATGAGATGAGAATATTTTCTTTGACTGACTGTCTGTGCGCAGTGCTAGAACATGATCCAAACTCGATTGTTAAAATCGGAACCCTTTGGTTTCTTCAGTCAAAAGGAGTGCATTGTCGCACTGAATCTGGATTTGCATAATAAGTCCGAACAAGTCGAGCACATGTATGTTCTTTTAAGGAGATCGACGTGTGACCTATTCAGTCTTTTAGCGTCTTGCCTTGTAAGTGCTGGCGTTTACATTACAATTCACAAGTCTTATTTATTGCTGGGACTAAAACGGCACTCATTCATTCAAACAGAGGACGAAACCATTTTTGTCAAATTTATTATGCCAGGAAGATTTCTCATTTTTGGCCTGCTGATCTCCAAATCTTTGTTCTAAAAAGGAAGGAAGAGGCGGAAGTGGAAATTTGAGCGTCTTGAGCTACTTGAAAATAATTTGGCTTTCCTCATTCCGCGTGCTCTGAGCAGCTAGCTGTGAAGTGCATTGCATTGGTCCACGAGTTTATTACTCATTTGAGTAAATAATCTCTACTTTTATCGGTCAAAGATTTCCACAATATTTCGAGTGTAATTCTCAGGAATAGTGTAATGTTTAAGCAATTGTGTGCTGTCAGAACTGTTCAGCCGATACACACATATGGCTACTTGTGGACGATAACCAAAACCAATACGAACATTTTGACTCATATTTAAGGCAAGTCGTAGTAAATTGATATCGCTTGTTGTAGTGTCATGAGTTCCTTATCCAAAACAATGACGAACCTCTGTGTGCAAACAAATGCTTAAACCAATCAGTTTTTCTAGTTTTGACTTTTTGGTCTTGGTTATACTTGTTGTAGTTTACTTACGAGGCAAGGATATAACAAAACCTACTTCTAATTCGTTACTGCAGTAGTACTAACTCAGAGTTGACAGATTAAACTCAAGATCTAGAGATCGAATTTACAATGTTTGTCTAACTTGACCTGGAGAAACTTCCAGAATAGCATCCAACTCCTGAAAGTTCACTAACCGATTTGAAATTCGATCCGTCTGCATGGAAATTTGCTGAAGTAGGAATTCTAAGAACATTTACTCCAGTAGTGTTTCAGTTCCGCATTTCAGAAGTGAAAGAATTTGGGTTTGGTGATATTGATTACATAAGATAAGTCCAAATGCTTTCTGTCTTTGTTGACAATTTTATAAGCACAAAGTACGTCAAGTTCGATTACAATTTTCGCGCCTGCAACCATCTCTTGTATTTGTATTTCTGGTGCTTTTACTATTTACCAAAATTAATCACTTTTCCTTGAAGAGAACGAGAGATAGAGCTTTCAAACAATTTAGACTTTATCTGTGGAATGCAGTGGCAAGATTGGATGTAGCCATTATATCATGTTTACTTTTGTTTATTTGAAGTCTTGAACCCAACGATTGTTGTTTTCACCCCGATTGTTTCCGACCGATAGATTTGATAGGAACAGATTGACGGTTTACTATTGTAGTGTAGGAGATTACAAGAGAGACATGGTTTAGGATGGACAGGGAGAATCGCAGGTTGGCTGAATTAAAATTGAAATTCAAAGCAGTCGTGGTGCTCAAAGTACAACATCTGCTTTGTTTATTTTTCGCACTGCACTGAGCATTGGGACACAATCATCACAACATTACAATAGTTACACCACGCTTTAGGCTTAGGCATTGTTTGACCGTGCGGTAGGCACGCGGTTGGTGGTAGAACGGAGTTTGCATAAAAGCTCTTTTCGCATTGTTTGAGGGAGTACACGTATTATTTGCACAGCAGTAGATAACGTTGTTTTCAAGAATGCTGTCTTCCAGGAAAATTTTTGTAGCATCACATAACATAGCGGAACTCGATGAAATGTTCAACAAACAATTGTCAAAAATCGGACTTTGTTGCTTGTTAAACTTTTGGAAGTCCAGCTTCAAAAATTATTCTATTTGTCCAAAGTGTATCTCGATCATATCTCAATCGCCAACAATGCTCGGGACTCGGGAAGCGACAACTTCTAATTAAACAAAGTAAGTCCCCCGCTATATACGGCAACTTGAGAGCCAACACTGAATTCTACGATGCACTCGGCTATTGTAATTAAATTAAACAGCCGAATTCCTTACTCCTTTCTCTCGTAGCTTGAAATTGAAAATTGGCAAAGATCATATCGCAAGAAAACTCATATCGGCTTGGCCTTGTCTTTATGTCTCCCTTAATGAAGTAGATGGTCATCGACCTGAGCATTATTAGACGAATTAGCTTAAAGATTGCTCTTATGATCCAACCCGATAACCATGCGTCACGTGAAGATATATTTAATAATATGATGACCAAAATCGACCAAGAGCCTTGTTGGAGAGAACCAAATAGTAAAGGAGGCAGGCAGGCACAAATTTTAGTTTGACGCCGGCCTGACCATAAACTTGCTTTGACTTGGCAAAGGATTTGGCTTGTACATACAAGAAAGCACTAGAGATTTCGGTTTGTGTGGAATTTTCACCGTAGGCACCTCACGTACCAGCTACAAGTACAACAATCTTGTAATGTGAGTATTATCTTCCTTATGTTCTCAGAGAGTGCAAGGCATTTGCATGACATGACGCGAAAAAAAAATTCTTTATAATGTGGCCAAGTAATGGGAATGGCACAACCCAGCTCAGCTCACTGGTTTTCTTCAAGATACTGGATTCTTTTACGCAAGAAGAGATCAAATCGAATAATAATGCTTCCAGTCCACTCTCGTTCCACATTAACGCTTCGGAATGGTTCGACTATAAACCATTTTATTGACTGAAACAGCTGGGCAATTGCTTTTTTAATTTCAAAATCAAAGACTTTTTAAAAATTCAGAAACAAGGTTCTTCGCCAAGTAATTTTTGCGAGCTGAGCCGCCGAATTAGACTTTGCAAGAGGCTTAGAAATTGAGATTCAGAAGAACCGCGAAAGGATATGGAATAACTTAAGTATCGTTAACGGTGTTAAATCCGATTCGGCGTCTCTTGTCGTAATTTCTACGTCTCTTGTCGTTTTTCTGGTGGTTCTGGTAGAACCACCAGAGCCCAGCCAAGCCAAGCCAAAATCTAGAAATTAAATGAGATGCAAAATGGGACGGAGAGCTTGACTAACTACCAGTTTAGTTTGGATTAAACCCTTCCGCCCTTTTAATGGTTTAAGATCTGGCTAGTTCCACCAGGTTGACTGCCTTCCTCTGCCTTCCTTATCATTTTGAGAAAGAAAGGAATGCGCAACGTGTACTTGCATGCTTGATACATAGCATGTTCAGAAATTTCACAACTTGTCTCTGCATTCTTGGGAAACATGAACCATGGCTAGGTTTTTATTTCACACTAGGAATTTAAAGAAAGTTCTTTGATTGAAAATGAATATAATGCGAGAACATGGAAGAAGGAAAAAAAATACGAGAAAAGAGACTCGTCACCTTCATCTTCATCTTTCCTAATCTCTTCTTGGGTCTAAGTGAACAATTTGAATTTACTTGGTCACTAGAGTTTAATAGTCAAAGTCAAATTCTGGGCACCGCAGAGAGCACATTTGTTCCATGCAGGGATTCTACTTTTTTTTGACAACCTGGTGTCTCTTGTTGTATGAGAAAAACAGGCAGAACTTGGCTTAATTCGTTTTTTTCTCATTTCTTCCTGAACAAATATTCACAGGGAAAGGAATGAAGGAATTACACGAGGAATCGGATTAGAAAACTTGTAGTTTTTCTAGCAATTTTGGGTTCAAGGCAACATCCGATAAGTAAGATCCGGATTCGAAATTTTAGAATCGGGAGTTTACAGGTTGATTTTGATAAAGAATCGAGTTTCCAATTTTGAAACGATATAATATTTCCACCAGCGAAACTGAAGAACTTCCGTTTCCTGTTCTGAAGAAAGGATACCTTTCTAACGGAGCTCTGAAATCTCCTGGTTTTGACTTCGAAGTGAAAACTGGATTACATTTTACCTGTTTTCCTCTTAAAACGGGTCAAAATCCATCTTATTTATCACTTTTCCCTTGATAAGTAGAAGGAAAATTTCTGTGTTGAGAAAATCTTAAAATCTGAACCACATATTCACAATCTCAATCTCAATCTTAGAAGACATCCAAAACGGAACGGAAAAGAGAGGATTCATCCAGTACTCGACTACTCACTTTATGAAATGCTCTTTGCTCAGCTCTTTTGCTCTTTTTCTTGTAATCTGTTCCAACATCAATTGTCAGTAATAACGTAATGCCAAGGCAAGGGTACTTTTCTATTGTGCTCTTGTTCTCTATTGTTGTACTCCAATATCCATATGTACTCTTACGTGGGCATTTGAGTGTACCGTAAATCGTACGCAACGCAAGGGCAAGAAAACATATAAGCATTGAAGTTTTTATGCCCGGGTTTATTATTCTCCAGCTCCTTGGAATTATCATCCCTTTGGTCCGTCTTGATTGTTGGTTGAGTACTTTCATTGCCTTAAGGATAAGAAACAGCAGCCGTGAAGGGCATCGGATCAAAATTATCTTTTGATATTAATTTTTTTTGTGAGTTGCTTAGATTGTAGAGCATAAAGGGATGGTACCCTTCACACTCGTTCCTAGCCTACCTTCCCTATCCCAACCCTATCTCACTTCTCACCTTTGAGATGAAGACCAATTATATATCTACTTTTTTTGTGCCCCTACACTTAAAGAGAGTGGGGAATTTTTTTTAAGAAAAATGCCCACTCTGGCCAATCAACAAGGGGAAGATGTGCGATGATGAGTTGCTTATTGCATGCACGAAGTGCCATGCTATGCAGTCTTCTGGTCCGTCTGTCACCACTCTAGCAGTCGCAATGTTTG
>JAQGCM010000693.1:0-21557 GCA_034699705.1 Hymenaphorura dentifera
AACTGAGCGTCCGGATTAAATTTTGATTCATGCTGTTGCAGCTACTGCAACAAAGTCAACAAATGCACTGCAGAATACAATTTCAACATTTAGACCTACGTTCCTTTTGACCGCATTTTTTGCCCGGAATCGCATCGGGATCAATGAATACAAATCAATTGTTGCATGCAATACTATGCAATGTTGTCAACAATGAAATGCAGTGCAATGCAATGCAAGAAATCCGAAATTGCGTAAACTCCTCTGAAAAAGGTAGAAATATTTGTTGAAAGAGACAACCCAGTGTGCCCGGAATCTCTTTAAATGTTTTCATCACCAGGAAGCCAAACATTTTAGAATTTGGAATGGATGGAGAAGTGAATCGTCTGCAGGCAGGAAGGAAGGAAGAAAAGGCAAGGAATTTTCCCAATTCGGATTGAATTCCATTCTCAGCCTCAGCCTCAGTCAAGATACTCATGATATTTGACTTCAAAAAAATTCAAAAACTCATGCAACGCTTTGCTCTGCATGCATGGGATTTACCTGTCGAAAATTTTTACCCTTGCATTGCCATTGCCATTGCCAACTTCTTTTACTTATGTACTTATGTAATGCATTCAAACGGATTTATAGTAAAAAGAAAAGCTGCAAGGCTCTGAATGAACCCGAAACCGACTACCGACCGAACCCATGTGGCTGTGGCTGGCCTTATTTTACAAATAAATTTGTGTGTAAGGTTTTGAGTTGTGACTACCTAAAAATAAAATGCATAATATGTAACGTCATGTAAGACTCAAAAATTATTAATGAGAGCCAGAGCCGATCTGTAGAGCAAATAATAATACAAAAAAAAAATCCGTGTCTGCTCTGTACTTTTCTTTAATTCAATTTCAAATTGTGAATAGGAATGAATTTACAATTCACAATCGAGATTCCGATTCGAATGAAAGGTAAACATGAGAGTGCATGTGATTGCAGTGCAATGCAACTCGAGTGACTACACTACTTTTAAAATTCTAAAGGTTGGATAAAGACAGATAAAGAGATCAATTGCTAAAAAGTCACTAATGAATGTGTACCTTTTGCATTGCATTGCATTGCATTGATTTCAAGTTGAATTGTGATTGTGACTTGTTGTGTGTGAGTGTGAGTCGAGTAAGGATCAGGATTGAGGAACTGACTATGGACGTATTGAAAATTTTCTAAGCTCCTGTCATACCAGGTAATACAAGTTGCCACTCTGGTCTTTTGACTAGTGAGGACCCCCTGGGTAGGTGTGAATAATAAAATCTGCTACTACTGTGGTGTGGATGTGGATGTAAATGAGCAATACAACAGACGTTGGCTTAATTGGACAACTCACGATTTTAGAACCCGTTCAATGCAATGCAGTGCAACGCAATGATTGAATACCTTTAGCAAATCAGAGGGAAAAGTAAATAAAAATTTCTTCGAAACACTTCACATTATTCAAATCAAAGGAAGCAGCAAATACATTGGAAAATTTGTGCCGATTTTGTACAAGTCGTCGTCCAAAAGTTTGGAAGAGGAGCAAATGCAAAATTCTGTTTCCAACATTTTATTGAAATGGGAGTCAAAAATAAGAATTGGCCACGTTGAAGCAGCGAAATGCCAGCCAGCCTTCTGGCGGAATAAAACCATTTCGGTAAAGCACTCTGTCTGACTCTGCCTTTCTTCGATAAAAATTCGGGGTTTTTATGAATGATTCAACTCAACTCCGGCGAGATCATCAAATATGCACTATGCACCTCATCTCTCCGCCCCCATTTTCGTTTCTGCAACTATTATTGTGCGATCAGGAACAATTTCTCGGCTAATCCATTAAGTAAAAGAACGCCATTGCATTTTTGACATGACAATTCCATTACACGACGACGACGACCCGACCAGAGCACAGAGCAGTAATAGAACATTGAGAGCACACGTCGTACGAGTAGGACAACAAACTCAAAACACTTCAACAAATTCATTGATTGAATATTTTTTTTATTGATGACAAATTTTTTTTGTGTTGCTTGCTGCTTTATTTAGTTCTTCGTCTTTTTCTCCGCACATTTGTTTTGTTTTGTTTTTTGTATTTACAATACATAAATGATTTTTAAATTTACAAGTTTTATAAGTTTTTAGTAGTAGTAGTAGCCAGTAGTAGTACAATATTTTTATACGAATTACGTAACATAACATAACAAGTACACAAGATACACACATTGTGCTCACACTGCCGAGTCCCGACTTCCTACGGGACAAGTTTGACCAAAAAACACAGATTCCTCCCTACGTAATATAAGTATGTATGCATTTTATATGGACACTTGATGACGTAGTTTATAATTACATACATATTTTTATCTCTTATACTTTTTTTAGCCTACTTAATTAAACACACAAAATTTTTAATTTTTGATAGTACTTTCACAAGCTTGATTTCTCTTCCTTTTCTACAGGCATTCATCTCATTTGTGAGCATTCGCATTTTCACATTCAATCATAATTACAATTTGCACACAACAAACACACCCACCCACGGCCACACGCAAATTCGATAGAATTAATAAAAAAATTCATCAAAGATCGACTTTGATCAGTTTACTCAATCTTGTGTTCTAGGAAACGTTTTGTGTGAGTGACCCTGACCCTGACCTATGTAGTCATTACGTTTGCTAACACCACGACCACGACTCTTTAACTATTAAATATTATTCGATGATAAAATTTGCATTTGATATTTTCTACTTAAAAAAATTAAATAAATCAATCATGATGACGAAATAATAATTATTACTCCTACTTGATTTGGACATGACATGGACTTGTCTCTCTGCAATTTGTGTATCAATATTAGTGGATTGAATTAGAAAACATTACAGAAATATTGGATTGAGTAAATTGCGTTGCGTTGCTCTACAGTACAGCTTTATTTCTTTCTCGCCTCGCCTCATCGCCTCTCTACTAGATTTAGATTGTCGTCTCATTCAAATAAAAATCAAACACTCGCTTTCATTTATGTCCTTTTGGTGTCTGTGTGTGTGTTGATTTTTTAATCGTGTTGGTTTTATCACAGGGGTTGTGTTTGGGTCAAACTTAACTGCTACAAAAAAAAATTCGCAAGAAAATTTTGCACCTCGAGCTCGCTTCTCTTCCGTTCCTTTCCATCATCCTCAAAAAATCCACACAGCACTTACTACTCAATCAATCCAATCGGCAATCCTCTCATTCATTCACTGCACTGCTCTGCTCACGATAAAAATTCACAGACTGCGACTGGGTTAAAAATTATGTTTGCTTTGCGACAAAAATGTAGGTGAATGTGAATGCAGTGCAGCAAGCATGCGTTGCGTTCAAGTATTTTCTAGCTTCTCTTTCTCTCTCAAAAAAAAACAATCTATCACTCCATGTCATTTGTCATTTTTTGTCATTTTGTCAAGTGCAAAAGTAAACTTTGCTCCAATGCAATATCTTCCTGCAGCTAGCTGCTTTTTCTTATCGCCGTGCCGTGACTTTTTCCGCCAAGAAAACCCAGCCCAAGTGGCCAAGATTAAGACGAGACGACGAGAGAGTGGTGATGAAGATGATTCTTAGGGTTAAGATGTTGTGTGTGGTGTCTGCCTGTCTGTCCACTTAATTGAGATATGAATTTTTGGGGGTTTACTTGTGTAATCATCCTCTCCTCCCAGCCTCTGCCTTTTCCTGAGGCTTGAAACTTTAGGATTTTTCTTTCGTCACCGGCCCGACTGCACCGACCGACTTTGACTTCTTAATTTATGTTAATATGAAGTTCATGTCAAGTCGATTCGTCTTGTTCTTCTTCTTCTTCCTTTTAAAAAATGGAATGGGAGTAATAATTTTGAGGTGAAGATGCTGTGCATGTGGATGAGATGATCATTGGGATGAGGATGAGAATGAGAGATGCGGCGTTGTGTTAATAAGTTGGTGCTGGCGGCGGTGTAGCTTTTGGTTTTGCTGCTGCTGCTTTTCTAACTCACGAATTTTAATGATTTAATGGACACGTCCTCCTCGTCAAACACAGAATCCACCTCCGGATGAACTGCCAAAAAGAAAGCAACAAAAACATTTCAACTTCAACGTCCGTCAGCCCATCTTTCATACTTACATTACATCTTCATTTAAATATTTAAAAAATGCTCTGAGAATTTTAGCCTAAGGAAAGTTGGCCTTTTGCGCGTTGAACTAAACTTTCAAGTAAAAATTGTTGGTTCTTGGTTCTAATTTAGTCAAAAATCTCACAAAATTTTGACGAGGTAATTCGCTATCTCTGCATGAGATGTCAATAATGTAGCACTGATTAGACTACACCTCATTTCAAATGCATTTACAATTTACGATTTGTTTCTGTGCCACAGCTTGGGAAAACGAGCTGGCTGAATGCCTCGTCTGGGTTTGGGCTAATGCAATGCAAATGCAAAATGCAAATAATGCCATGGCATACCATGCATGCCATGTAATGTGATCCGATGAAGGAAATTAAATTAAATTAAATTAAAATTGGACATGACGTGACGTGAATGTAAATTGTGATGTGATATACCAGCCAGCCAGCCAGCACCCAGGAGTAGAATGGCCTGCCTGGATGAAAATGTTGAATAAAAATGTTGAATAGTGTGATTTGAGTGAGTGAGTGACGTCCAGTTTACAAGTTTAACAAACATCAATTTACAGTAAACAAGACTGTGATGGTGAGGGTGTGCTCTGCTGTGCTGGTAGTTATGCATATGCAATGCACTCTTGTACTAAATTGTTAAAAAATCCTAAGCTATCATGCTAGCTATCACTGCACTGCACTGCTCAACAAGATGAACAAGAGATGAGTGTGTTATTTATCTCTACAAATACTAAATGCAAATCATGCTGACTAAACTCAAGACTCGACTCAAACTGACTGACTGACATTTTAACATTACTACACATTACATTACACACTACACTGTTTACATTTTAACATTAGCTTATTAGCTATCAAAGCCCATAAGACCTCAATTTACACGAACAAACAATTTTGCATCATTCATACTCAATTACGCGCTTTTTGTGATAGCACAACAAAACATTTCAAGAAAAAGTTCTTGTGTGATTTTTTTCACAGGCCAAACAATGCAATGGAATCGAGTAGCTAAAAAGGGTTAAATGCCCGGACCGGACCAAAATGCCAATTAAGCTTTGCTTGACTTGAGCTCCTCGCTCGCTGCTGCTCCTACGTGACATGTTGTGTCTTGTATGATTAATTTTTTATGAAACCTCCACCTGTGCTGTGCTGTGTCATTTGCATTTCTCAATTTTTATGACAGGTTGAATTTGAAATGGAAGAGTGAGAAATTCCAACGGATTACTTTACAAGGAAATAAGTAGCTAAGGATGGCCGATGAGGCGTGACTAACAATGTACTTGTACTAGTTGGCTCTTGGCTGGCTAGGTGCTAAGGTGACAAATTTGCAAGTGTACAAGTACAAGGCTTTAAAAAATCAAAACGAGCCAAGGAACTTGTGAGACAGGTTCTTCCTGGATGATTTTTTGGCTTCTGGTTTGGTTTGGTCGTTCGTTCGTTCGTTCATCGTGGCTTGCACGGCTTTGGCTTGTAACTTGTAGGGCATTGGGCACAAATTTGACGATTGTTGCCTACATTATGTACATGTGTCTTGCTGCTGCTCTTGAGTAACGGAATCAAAAAATGACACTCAGAAAAACTCAACTGAAAGGAGACCCGGTAGACCTAACATAGCAGTTGGTAATGGCAAGCTAGCTAAACTAAGTAAGAGGACTAATAACAATAAAATCAAAGGACAATGGACAACTATTTATTCCCACCACACCAGTGCGAGGTTATAATCCTTGACCTTAGCTTTGCTTGGCTAAGAATTTTTGCTATCAAGATTCGATTCAGGAACTGGAATGCTAGGCTAGACCAGATCATTCAATAAAATGACCAATAAAAATGTTCACAGCCATCACAGCCTAATGAGTGCCCCCATTCTTCGTGCTCAGAAACGCGTAGTCCGAGTCCAAGTCAAAAGCCTGAGCTAGACTCCACAACTCGACTTGAAGCTCTCTTAGTTGCTAAATATTATTTATCAATTCAACGAACGCAATAATGAATTTATGGTGGCCTGGCCGGTGAAAGCCCACTAATCACAATTAGCCTAATGCATCGTATCGAATGTCCAAAGCTAGCTAGCTAGCAGCTAGGTGCTGCTAGATCCGTTATCTCACAAACCGTCACAATTCTCCAATTCGTAAAATGCCTACGGACGAGAAATATGATTAAATAAAGAGACTTCCCATGTTTCTTGCTATGAAGCAGTGTAAAAGCTCCACTTTCCACTTCCACAAAAGCCAAAGCTAAAAACAAATGCTTTGCATAATTTAGCAAAGTAAGAAATCATTAATTGAGTTTTAAGGAATTAAGACGCCTTTGACGCCCACCCTGGCTAAAGCCAAATCCTACCCTAGCTGAGCTGTGCCTGTCCGTTGAGCTGAGCTGGGCTGAGTTGAGTTCATTTTGCCAACAGGAAGACCATTTCTATCTCGAATATGAATGTAGTGTATTCGTGTGGATTTATCGCAAAAGCGCTCAACCATTTCATATCCAGGGTTTGCATTTGGGCTAGGGAATTTAGGAAGGATGCGAAATGCGATGCGATGGATTTCAGTCTTAACATTTACTTTCATAAATGCTTAGGTTGAGAGAGTGTGAATTAATTAGGATAAAAAACTGGTTTGATTTCATTTCTCAGATAGATTTGAAGCCAAGCAGCAACGGCAGCAAGCTTTGCCAGGCTTGTGAAGCTAAAGCTTCTTCTTCTTCCGTTCAAATCCGTCAGATCAGATGAGCAGGCAGAGCAGCATCAGATTCCTATCATCATCTCATTTCGACGCCTGTCGGGAATCCTATCATCTGCAATTCTGAGACGAGCCTCAGCCAGTCAGTCACAGTCAGACAAATTCAAGGGCCAACGATGCGTAAAATTATTTGAGCAGTTCCTGCTGCTGGAGTTTACTCAAAAAATTAAAGAAACTTTAACTCATTTTAAACATTGTTGGAATTGCAATTTTAGTATTTGGCTTGAAAGGAAAGATTGAAGATAAACTAGTTGTATCGGTGCGACTGATCTCTCTCTCTGTCTGCCTGAACTTGACGTGACATGTGAATGAGTTGAGTGGGAGACAACCAGTACTCAGTAGCCAACAATATAGAATAACCAGTCGCTCCTGAACTTCTGCAGCACGGTTATCCAGGGCATTCCTGCGCTTTGAAATATTAACTGCGTACAGGTGCACCTGTTACCTATATGTATGCAAAACCTGAAAGCACCTGAGAATCCGTGACGACATGACATTGCAAGCAACCGACCTCGGCTCGGCTCTGCTATCTTTTAATTACCAGCCAGGCAGAGCGATAAAGTAAAGTATTCGCGATAAATGCAATGCAATGCAATTATTCAATGCATGAGGTTAATCAGCTTCAGCATTAGCTCAGCAGCTCCTGATTCCTGATTAATTCTCAGGTGCAAAATCCACGAATCATGACCCAAAATCCTAACCCTGTTTGTTTGCAAATTCGTGCAAAATGCAAAATGATTTGAGTTGACAAAAATGCCTCTTACCTTTTGAGAACAGGTTTGAAAGCCGTGGAATTGGGTAGACCGCTCAGATCAGCCGCAGAACTCAATCCGTTTGAGTGATGGTGTTGCTGGAGATGAGGGTGGGCGTGGTGGTGAGGGTGATGGTGGGATGGGACGATGGCATTGTTCATGTGCGACCCTCCATGATGAGGGCCAAAGTGAGACAGGCTACCAGGTAAAAGGGGCACTTTAAGATTAGGCGGTGTTTGCGGCGGTGTGTCTGTTCCGATCCCATTTTCTGAGGAGGGGCCAAGGCCTCCAGAGTGTGACATTCCCCCAGCGGTTGTCGGGGACAGGAAACTCCCGTAAGGGCGGTAGCCGGGGAGGGTAAAGCTCCAGGAGGAAGTCACTGGTGGTTGAGGACCATGGATATGGTGGTGAGCGGCTGCGGCTATGGCATGGTGATTGAGGGCATTGAGGTGGTGATGATTGAGATTGTTTGGACTCGTTGTGTTAGTACTTCCGGTCCCGGGATTATGCCCGGCTCCACCCCCACCAGGTATCAGGTGGTGTGGGTGGTGGGACGGTGGGGGTGTTTTACAGGCAGCCGTGTCGGCCAGGGACCAAATCTTTGGCTTGTTCAGGTTACTCGCACCAGACACTCCGCCAGGGCCACCAAGCAAACCTCCACTACTTCCGTTCATACCGCCGCCCTTGAGGTCACTTGCGGAAGAGTCACTTTTGACGAGGCCGAGAATGGTATTGTTATTTGTGACGCTGAGGGCTGGGGACCCAGATGACCCTCCGTGAGTCGAGTCACAATCATCTGAATGATCAAGAAAATGAATGAATGAGCAATTTGGAGCACAAATCGAGTTACTTCCGGCCTGACGGACGACAACGACAACCCAACTCAATTTTCTAAACAATTGATTTCAACTTGTTTGTAAATCAGAATGACAAGGGTGGTCGTAGCTCTAATCGGAAATCTATGGACACGTATGGAACGAACTAGATAATTTTCCAGCGGGTAGCTCCGACCCCCTTTTGCTCTAAATAGTACGTACATAAGCTCCTTGACATTATTTCAAATTTTTATTTGACTACCGTAGTCCCGAAAATTTAAATTATCCCAAATTAATTACCCGACAAAAAATCCCAGGGTAAGCTTTACACGGATTTTTCTGCAATTTGCAATCGCAAATGCTGCTCGCAATGACTAAAAAATTTGACTGACTCTGTACTTTAAAAAACCTACTCCTATGCATGCTTTGGAGGGCTTAAAAAGTCAATCCTGGGAAGGATGCAATTAACAATAAGTGTCAGAGTTTGATTAAAAGGAGGGATTATTGGGCTGACGCCAGCCTTAGTTTCACAACAATGGACAGAGAATAAATTCGATATTCATGTGATCTGCCTGGCGAGTGCCGAGTCGATGATGAGTTTGCTGGGATGCTGGGTGCACTGCACTCTCGATTGTGACGCACGGTTGATATCATCACGGGCGCTAGAATTGAGTTTGGTTTGTATATAAATATTTTTTTTCGGAGCGTCTGACTAAATCCGTGATGAAATATGGACCAAAGAGGGATGCTGCGCTGGGACTAGGGCTTGGGCTGGCTAATCCTCTGCGAGTCTAACCCTTAGCCCGGCTCATTTCCCCCTAGTCTTCATCCCCCCTTTGAAAATTTCGGCACAAAGTTTCTGAAGAAGCTTTAGCTTATGCACCGATTCGGGATTCGGGGCTGACTGACTGAGTCAATGTCGGGATTTCTGTCATCTTCTTTCCCCAAAAGGAATATTAACAACACTTCATTGCCTGTCTATTGACGACTGACTTTGTTTTCATATGGAAAAGTATTCATTTCTATCATAAACACATGCGTCCGCCTTCCCTTATCGGTGAAACACAGGGTTCCCCAGAGGGGGGAATATGCACCACGACGAAACTCCGAACCGAACCCGAACCGAATTAATTCTAAAATATTTGCAAAGAATCAAAAATTCTCAATTTCTCACCATCATCATCTCGAATATCTTCATCATCGTCATCAGTTTTATTCTTTGGCTCCCAAGTCATTTTATTTTCTTTCTTAAGACGTCTCCTTGCATTGGCAAACCACGTGGACACTTGCGTCAATGTCATTTTTGTAATGATGGCCAACATAATTTTTTCACCTTTGGTCGGGTATGGATTTTTCTTGTGTTCATTTAACCATGCCTTGAGCGTTGCCGTCGACTCACGTGTCGCATTCTTACGGCGAGCAGCCAAATCATATCCACCGCCATATCTGTCGAGAACAGCAGCAAAGGAAAAAAATTAAAAATTATTGCGATTAAAACTTTTGCGCTTGTTTGTTAAAATGGAGCTGGCTTGGGGCTTGCAGTTGCCAGTTGGGGCATCGTTTCGCACCGTATCGTATTCGTATCGTTTGCCATTAATTGCTTTCCACTCCTCACGTTTTAATTGTTCGGGAGTGACAGGTGATTATTAATGTTTAGGAGGGAGGCGGGAGGGCAAGTTTAGTTTGCGTTTTATTCTAGATGAGTATGTTAGATTGATATATAAATTTCATGAGCTCAGCTTTGCCGACCGACGATGAAATCGGTTTCTAACAACAAACAGCAAATACAAATATGTAGAGTCGGTTTCAGTAAGTGGAAGGTGCCAGCGTGCCGTGTATGCATGCTGAACATTGTACATTGCGTATGGGGATCAGATTACATCTTCCTTCCTGACTGAAAAATAGGCGTTGACTTGACTGGACTGTTATGTGTTGAAGATTTTTGCAGGGAGATTACGGGCGATTACTACGACGATAGTGCTCTCGACTCGATATCGACTCTGTTCTGTACTTTGTACAAAACTAAATATGTAGTACATACGTTGTAAAAGTTATAGATAAATAATTTAAGACTTTTGTCATTAGATTATTGAGCAAGATTGGGTCGTGTAGGTCTGATTTTTGGGAGTTGAATGCTAACAATGCAAACAAAGCATGTCTCCGATGTACGGACTGAGATAGATTTTAATTGTTGTGACTGCTCTGCTCTGAGTCTTCATGCAATTTTCTTGAAACGAAAAAAATTCTGTCTTTACAAAAGTCTTCACATTTGTATCGTGTTTGTGTGAAAAAAATTAAGCTTATAATTTTAATCACATCACATGTATGTATTCCGATTTTTGCGTGTTTGCAAAACAAACACAAACTTGACAAGTCAAGTTCAAGTCTCAGTCTGGCACTGTAACTTGACCAACAAAAAAATTGGTTCGAAAAGTTGCAAGTTGCAAATTGTTGATGATAAGCAAAAAGCAATGTTTATACAAGCACTTCGCTTCGCACACATGTAAAACAAGGTTGGTTAGTTGGTGCTGCAATTTACAAGTTTTGAGTGAAACACAAGGAATCTGACACAAAAGTAATTACTATCTTTGTCTGTTGGTTAGTTGATTGCCCGCGGATTCTCAGAGCGACAACTAGTAATTAAAAGAAGCTTTTTTTTAATTATAGGATAAGAGTGGTGTTTGGCGATTGGGAAGGCTTTTGTGCAAATACACTTTTCCCCCCACGTGGACAGAATTCTTAATCAGGTTCAGCTTCACTGCTACTGCTACTGCTACACTACTGCTCTACTATTCCCTTAATTAATTTTGGGGTTTGCTCGTTGAATCGCCAAATCACAAATCTGCCAACAATAAAACTGTCTCTGTCTCCAGCAACTCCAGCTTTCGATTGTTATGAATTATTACATAATTTTTACTTTTATTGTTATTGCTGCAATTGCAAACGATTCGTGCTCAAAGTGTTCAATTGTCACTCAGCCGTATCGTTGCTGCCCTCAAACTCTAACAAAATTTTCTTAACCCTTTATTTTTTCGCCTGCTCATTGCTCATTTTGTGTCAATTGTATTCCCTTATTTTTCTCCGGCGCCCGGCCTGGCTGTGGCTGGGCTTGGGTCGGGCCTGACTGGCTGACTGCCCCCTGCTGGGCCCTTCACTTAAGAGAAGAGAAGTGCTCGTCCCCCTTAATGCATTTCCTTCCAACTTGACTTCCGTTGGTTTACCCGGGTATTTCCGAGTCAGGGACAGGGACAACCATTCCTCAATTTTATGGTCTCGATCACGATCCCAGCTAAGTTCATTCACTCAACTTTTAGTTTGGTTGGTGAGTATAATACGTATTACACCGTGGTGAAGATAATGTCACAGCTTCCTTTTGTACTCTGTGGCTGCACTGCACTTTCGCATCTTTCCCACATCCCATCCGCATCCCACCCAGTCAGCCTCAGCTCGTCATCCTCCTTTAAGTACTACTTTAGAGAATTACGGATTCTTCTCTGGTCTAGGTCTGGCCCTGGTCGTCAAAACTACGAACGAGTCGGATTCGGATATTCCCCATTTTTCTCATTCGTTTCGGCTACTTTTCCTTCACTCAACGAATTCTCAAGTACAAAAATATATAGAAATATATTGCCAAGAAGGAAGGGTTTGATGATGGAAGGAAGGACAGCGACGGACGACTGAAGGAAACGGAAGGCCAACCGTTTTCTTCATTCAATGTCAAAAGATTTGCTCAAATTTATGACCAGACCAGAAGACCAGATCGGTTTGAAGAAGAATCAGTTTGAATGGAATACAGTACAAAGGAATGTTTGACTTTTAGGGATTTGTGCAAAACTGCAAAATGCGAAAAGGCATGTGAAATGTTCACTTTTTTATGGCATGGCTTCGCATTGGCTTTCTTGTCCCAATTCTAATTTCTATTTTTCAGGACCTACGTCTGGCTACAGAAACTGTAGCTGTTCGATGTCAGCGAATTTCTATTGAAAAGTGATATTGCACTAAATAGACTCATAAAAATTTAATTGGGGCTTGGGTTGGACCTCAGACATTTAATTTCCACAAGAGGCGATTAAAAAAAATGCTGTTGTGGGAAATTATAATTTAATTGAGTTCAATTTATCACCAAAAAACTGCTAATCTGTACTGAATTTTCATTTTTGATCTTACAATGCTAAGCACCCATCAGTAATGTGAAATAGACTAGCAGCGATAAAATTTTGACTACCCCTTTTCCCTTGCCTTCTTCAGCTTCCTTTCATCGAAGACCCCTTCAAATATTTGTGCCCAGCAGTAATAAACATAAACTCTTCGAAGCGTCACCATTACGGCAACTACGGCACTCTTGGCGATGAAAAATGACATCCCATCCGCTCATTATTTCTTTTTTTCTTTCTACTCTTCTCCACAATTTAATTAAATTCAGGAGCTAGCTACGGGGCTACATCATAAATTCCTCCTATAAGTAGTGCAGCGTAGTACATATTTTTAAGACCCGCATCAAAGATAGCTCCTAGCATCTAAACAACAGCAAACAACCAGAAAACGAGCACCCTTGCATCCGATCCGATTCAACGTACGGTGCCGGTGCGGTGGGTTTTATTTTCATTTATCAAAAAAAAAATGCTGCAGCAGCAGCATTGCGACTGACTGCCCTGCCGTGAAGCCTAACCGCCTAAGTCGTTTTCGTTTCAAGATATGTACCCCTGCCCTGAGATGAATTCTTTCCAAAGACGACCCTGTACGCATTGCATGGCATTGTTTTGGTCAAAGTTGTATAATTAAGTACTGTTAAAGTGAAGAAAGACAGATCGGGAAAAGATGGGGTGTACTGATGGACATTGAGAAATTGAGCCTCGGATCAGGTCTGGCAACCGATAGCGATGATAGGGAGTACTTGTACAACAGCAAAGGGACCCTGCATGGTCGCAGACCCAGAGCCACATGTTGACGAGAGCCAATAATTGAATCGATGAAGGGATACATATTCATGAGCTTTGATAGGGCCAGGGCCAGGTTCTAGGGTTAAGATCTGACGCCCGGGTACCTTTTTCTGATCTCAAGGCATGTATGCGTGCATGCACAGAGGATTCTGGGATTCTGTAGGACTGAGCTGAGCTAGACGAGGATCAGACCTGAGAGGTCCTAATTTAGTGACACTGCACTCAACGAGTGGAATAATTGACTCTGAAGGTTTTGGAGGAGCAAGCTTATTTAGCTGATTTAGGCTGAGAGTCTATCTCATCCAGTCTAGTAGTTGGTCTGTCTGTGTGTGGAACAACTCCGTTGCTAATGAGAGTTTGGAGTTAAAAGGGGGTATGGACGATGTCATAATAAATCAGTTAGGCTCAAAGAGTCAGAGTCTGCTGCTGCTGCTGCAGTGCAGTCAGTAGTGGGCACACACAGTGGTTCCACTAATCTAATTTGGAAGAGTCAGTGTGTGGGATCATGAATTTCACAAGGATCTGTAGGGGGTCAGGCTGGCTGGCTTCGGAGTCAGTCAGAAACAGGGGGTATCGGCTGCGAATTCCCAGTCAAGCAGGGCTTTTAGGTTTTAGAAGAAAGTCAGTCAGAGTTAGAAAAAAAATCTCTCTCCGAAGGTACTGAATAAGAATACTGTACTGACCCGTAGGCTGCTGCGAAGGTCGGGTCATACGAATAGTAGCCTGACTGAAGACTCCCACTGTTTGGCCAGCACGTCATGTCGCCAGGTCCGCTCCCTTCTTTAAGCCCTGCGTAGGCCCCACCCTGTCCACAGAAAAAAACACAACACATTCATTATATTATCATATTACAATTTAACATCATTTTATAACTATGAATCCACAAACAATCCACGATGCCTTGTCTTTGTCTTGTCCTGTCTTGCTGCAATTCAGCAAGACTTTTAAGGGGTTTTTAGCAGCTTCAAGAGATTTTTAGAAAGGTTTGGCTCAGATTTTCTCAGAGATCGTTTGCTTAGTTTAGTATTTGACTAGACACACTGGGCCTAGGCAGATAGACGCATAATTTAGAACAATTGCAGCAACAATGAATAAAGGAACGAATGAATGGCAGGTTGGGGACGACTTCCATTGTTTGTAAATTATGAATGATTAATTAACACTTGACGAGATAACCGAGTGAGATAGTTTCACTGTGCGAGTCGAAATCAGATAGACTCGACTCGAACTCGACCAGCTTCAATTTAGTACAGATTTCTATTGTTTCGGGTCACCTCATTCCTAATAATCCTCGACAGATTGACGGGGAATTAAGAGGTTTGAAAAAACATTGAAAAACAATTAGCCCAGGTAAGTAAGGTTACCTTTTGCCGATTGGCTGAGTACTGAGTACCCCTACTACTTGAATTGTGCATTAGTCAGACTGCCTGCTCAGGGTTCGGGTCTTTAGTCTCTTTAGCAAAAATTGAAACTATTAAAGAGTCAGGCGAGTCTCGTGTCTTTTTCCTGTGTTAGTGTTAAGTGCTGCTGCACTGCTGCTCTGCTCCTATTTGACGGCAGTTGGATGTGGATGTGCATAAAATAATTAGGAAATGTATATAATTATGTTGTATTGGACCAACTGTGAACTGCCGAAGCAATTTTATTACCCACCGCCATATAAATTACGACGCTGCAACACCGTCGGACTAATTACCCCTTGCAATTGCGCTGCTCACCGGTGCATTTATGCATATCGTTTGTTGTATCTTCTAATGCACTGCACTTGCAGCTAAATGCTATCAAAAGAAGCAGAAATCCTAATCCTGAAAGGATTCTTTTTTTAAATGATATTTTCATAGGCATTTGACTGAAAATTTTGGTTGCTTGCAATTTTTCATTCTCTTATTGTGTAAAAAATTGTCAAGGAATTGTCAAATTCTGCTTAATTGCAATGCAATGATTGTGCTGGGAAAATTACTTTTGATGACTAATAATTAAAATGAATGATGATGGGGTTTGAATTTGGAATGAAAGCGCAAAGCGCATATGTGGAGTCAATTATTATTGCCATTCATTCTAACACATTCGGGTCTGAAATTATTTCTCAATTGCTTTTGCTTTGACTGCTAATCAAAAATTCTCATTTGCCGTGTCTGCAATTGCAAACGCCATCATCGCCTCAAATTTTATTAGTGCATTTGCATTGCATTGCATCGCGCTGAAATGACACCGAGAATGTGTAAAATCCTCGGGAGTAATTATTGGTTGTCGTTGTCGAGCTACGACTGCTAGGGTTCTTCCCATTCCTAATTTAATTCGGAGCGAAATTAATCCTCAAGAAAACAATGGGAATTGTGTGGCTCGGGCATTGACTTGCCTTGAGTAGGCTTACTATAGGTACGTATTGAAAGACTAGTGAAGTGCGTAAGTGCGTAATGGGCGGGCGTCGGATTCAGAAAGATTGAAAATCAATGAGAATAAAGTGCATTGTGAGAGAGTGAAGGGATTCATTTTGAAAGCTCACATAATCCACCAAGCCCTACTCTTACTCTCTGAACGCTTAGGAGACACTTAGCCCTGCAATTACCTATTAGGATAAGGTACGACTGTCTAACTAGAGACCTCAAAATGTCAACCACTAGAGTACCTGTCGCATAACTCTGATTATTGTAAAACCCTTAAGACGAAAAAAAGAAGCAAAAATCGAAAGAATGGTTCTCACGAGAACTTGAGAATTTTTGGGAACCCAAGAATTCTTTAAAATGCCTGCCTGACAAAAACAAAGCCAGGAATTCTGCTTTTCTGCTACTCTGCTCGGGTATGGGAACGCGTACCGTACGGGAGGTCTCTAAATTATGAACGACGGGTCATTTTGAATTTGGACAATTCGATCGTTTATTCCTGTCGAATTGAACGAGGAATTAGGTTGCTCGATGAGCCAGATTCTCATGAAAAATTGAAAGCAGTGGTCCAAGTTGAACAAGGACGAAAAACGTTTTAGCCATGTTTTAGTTTTTTGATCTTTCCAACCGATCAGAGACTTATTTCTCTGTTAAATCCTGAATCCTGACCAATCCTCATAATTTAGTCATGAGAATTTGAATAGCTGCATTTAGCTTAACCTCTTGAAAATTTGGGTTGAGTTTGAAACCAAGAAAGCAAGCCCGTTTACATCGTTTACATGAGAATTGTTTTCCGAGCTGTATAAATAATGAACGGTATTTATGTAGTGTTTGAGTAGGGAATTATAAAACATTCCTCCATTCCAATCGCATAAAGCTGTCATTAAATATTTTACTAGCATGTGCCGTGCTGTGCAGTTGGCATCTAATTCTCAATATAAAATAATTTTGGGGATCGGAGAATCGGAGAGGTTAAGGCTGGGCCGGGCAGTGCGGGACCAGACTGGATAACACAGTACAGTACTCGTACTCTCCCTTTGTGTCCAGTTCCCTTCTTTCCGGTCCGATCGGAGTCGGACACCCTTCTGAATATTTTATCAAAACTTCAAACCTAACAACCGTCTCTTAAACTATTCAAAGGAAACATGACGAGTTGGCAATTTTGGCAACGGGAGGCAAAGTCAACTTGTTTTTGCGAATTTGACAAGACAGGACGACCGACGACAGAATAGAACAGAGCATACATACATACGTACAACATGGAGCTAGTCTCCTTGCATGCTCATGTTCATCTTTAAGAACTCAAAACATTATTAATTATTCGCCGGTAAATTCGGCTAATTATCTCAATTAAAAATTTTCAAGAAGGGGTGCTAGTGTTTTTTGGCTTACCAAAGGTGAGTAGAAGGCAGAGGACTCGAGGGAGGGGTATGGATTTTGGTCATTCGGTGGGGAATATGGGTTAGCTCCGTAGGCAGATAGTCTTGGATATGAAGAGAGGGCAAGTCTTCCAGGGTCATATTGGCAAGAGCACACGGATTGACCTGTCAATGGGTCTGTGACAATGGGGCGTCCACCTTCACAACAAGAAGTGACTGGAGATGCGTTCACACCGCTCGGGGATGTTGAGCCGCTCATTCCGCCGCCGGAAGAGCTCGGTGAGCCCAATAACTACGTAGTCAACAAATTTGCAACAATTAAAACCTCAAAATTTAGATGACGATGGCTTCACTAATTAATTATCCAATCAAAATCTTCCGAGTTTGCATAATTTAATTTAAAGCAATGAAATCAAACAAATTGGCGAGCTTCGGAGGATTAATGAATCTGTTTTTGTTAGATATTATAATTATTCGGGCAGCCCACCCAAGTCCTGTCTGTTGTGTCGTGAGAACGAACCACTTGTTTGCACAGCAAATTTGTATGTATGAATGCAGTGTTTGTGTTTGCAATAATAATTAGCGTTTGCTCGCTCACTCCAACTCCTCCTCAGTCATTAGCAGCTCTCACAGTTAGTTTTATCACATTCACTTTTAACTTTAACTTTAACTTGGTTCGTTTCGTGTGCCGGCAGCTCGGTGTGAAGTTAATTTGAATAATTAAGATCTTCAAGTTCACACCTTTAATTAGTCACACTTCACCGCACACTAAAACACTGCGCTTCACTGCACACCATCACAATCCACTATAGGATTTGAGAGTCTCGAGCCAAAAGTGCCAATTTGAGTCCAATATTTTTGCACTTTGTTTTGTTTTGTTTTGTGCTGTGCTAATTGCTAATTAATTGTTCGAAAAACAGGAAATGGCCAAGGGACGCTGTTGTGGGACTGGGCTAAGTACCCCCCGCGAATTTGTCAATCATCCTCTATGGCCACGTGTTCGATTTCAATGCTTATTTTTTCAAAAATCTCAAAATTTGCATTTACCTGAGAAGCAGCCTGATGAAACTGTTGTGCTGTTGGAGTCGATGTGAAAAAAGACGACATGAAGTTTTTTCCCCAACCTCTTCGCGTACGATTCAGATTCTTTTCCTTTTTCGTTTCGTATTTTTTTGCTCTGCGAAAGTTCTTGTTTTGTGTTGTGTATGTGTTGTTTAGAAGTACATAAGTGGAGAGCTTAGCTACGTGCGTGCTCAGGTGTGAGCGAGAGTGTTTAAACTGTGAGAAGTACTTTTGAGAGTTTTCGTTTGCCTCAAATTTTTCTGTGCTGAAGCCAGCAGAGGCAGGATAACAGTTGAGGTTCGGTTGGTGAAGTTTGGTGAAGCTTGGTGAAGCTGCTGGGAGAAGTTGTCGAAGCTCCTATCCTATCCTAAGGTCTCGTTGAATTTCGCTTGAATGGTAGGGGTAGGTGTGTGTAGTAGTCGAAGGAGGGAGGGAAGCGCTGGCGCGGGTCCGACTGCTACGGGAGTACGACCAGTTTGAAGTCTTGGAATCGCCTCCTTTTTTGACCCGATTTGGAACCAATTGGGTGGATCCTGTGATGGGATTGGGTGACCCTCATTCGACTTGTTCCTAGTTTGTCTTGGGGCTTGTCCAACATCTTGTCCTATCAGCCATTGGATTATGCTAATCCCTCAAGACATGATTTTCCTTTTATCCACACACTTCAACCATTAATTACCTGTCTATTAACCCCGCACCCGACTGTGAAACATTACCCACCCACGTGTACCTACACATGTAACACTTGTCCACCAACTTCTCTACAATGCACACTAGTCAGCTATTCACTCTTCGAACTCTGATACGAAACGAACGCAAAGACTCAGTCTTAGTCACACTATGTGCAACGTACAATGTATTCTCCCTCATCCATCCTTACCGATACCATTCCATAACCCTTTTCTCCTTTTGCTGCTTGATGCTTGATGCGAATGCGATACTTGCTCCATTCGACTCCTTGCTAACATTCCACTTTATTATAGCCTTTTACGTGGAATTGTTGAATGCTGAGGATAAAGGCTTCCACTACTACGACTACGACATGACATGGTTATGGTCACGACGGGAATTGAAAGAATCATCCATTCAACTCTTTGCTTCATGATAGCAAAACCAATTGCAATTACTGTACTGATGTTGTTAGCGCCGCTGGGAAAGGAACGCAAGGGCAGGGCGGGGTTTCGATTTTGCACATTTTGGGATCCGGTCAGATTTGGGGATTTCAGAATGTTTTCGGAAGTAATTTTGAGTAATTTTGATTCTGGACGGTTAATTATGTGGTTTAATGGTAATTCTGAAATGCAGCATTTTTCAAAAATTGCTATTTTAATTAAATTAATTAAAAGCTACAAGTGTATGATAAGCATAAGTTTGCTTTTAGTTTTGATTCCAATATCGAACTTGACTCTTAGGATCAGTTGCAATTTTACTCAGTTTCAAAAACTGCCGTTACAATTAATTTCAATTGGCGACACTATTTATTTCAAAGTCTTTTTCCAGTATTACAGGAATATTTGCTTCTATTTATCGAACATTGCTTTGGATGGATCATTTTTCAATGTTGAATTTGAAAACAGCGTAAACACTATATTGGCGTTGAAATTTTGTAAAGATTTTAGCGTATGTAGAAGTAGTCAAGGCAGGCGGATTTCTGCTCTGCGACTTCAACATATGATAATGTCATTTTCTGGCTGACTTGCCTTATTTCGTTTATCTTGTAGAGAAAACAATGAACTCTTTTCACCGTCTTCCTCTTCAACTCCACCATCCATGTTCTGCTCTGTTCTTGACTTGACTTGATGTTACAAAATACAAAGTTGGTTGGTTTCCTCTGTTCCGTCGTTACACAAGTAGAAGGATTTACACAAAATCCATTGAAAGCAAAAGTAGTTTTCGTACTTCTTTTTTCTGCATTTCTTTTCGCATTCCCGAAACCATCACCACCCAGAAAACTCTAATGCCAGTCCTACGGCTGCTCTGCCTGTTTATCTTCCTTCCTGTGCTCCTGGCTCCTACTATTTCCGCTATAGTGCAAAAAAAGACAGCAAAGTAAAGTATAGTCATGTAGGATCGGATGTTGTGCAAATTTTTTCTAGTACATTGAAGGAAATGGAAAACTCCTCAGGTGCACTTGGCATAATCTAACGAGACAGACAGAAAAAGAAGCATTGCTTTGCTTTACTTCCTTGCTCCACTCGGAAACTTTGTAACTCTGTTGGAAAACCATGTAAACATAACAACCATATCATCACAGTCTCCCAAAATCTCTCCCGGGAGACTTCTATCCTTTCACTCTCAAAACTTTTCCAACTTCTTGGTTAGAAGAGAGAGGCTGGCTGGCTCGGATTTTCTTCTACTTTCTACTACTTTCACCATTGCTTTCATTCACTCGACGACTCGAGTTCCTTCTTCATCATTTGATTTCATTTCCTTTTAGGGGTGACGACGACGACAAAAGAAAGTAGTCTAGTTCTAGTTCTTTCTAGTAGAGATGAGCCGAGCCAGCTACTTAAACTTTTCCGCTCGATAAGCAGCAAAGATATTAGAAAGGGCACATACATACATGTATATCCTAATCCTCACATGAACAAATCGGGTTGCGCAAATTTATTCGCAAATGCCTTTTCAATTTGCGGGCATCCGGAGATGTGTACAGTAGTGCATAATGGGTCTGGTTTAGAGTCCAAACCAAATTCGCAATAACCAAGCAAATTAAGGGTCCTCTAGTGGAACAAAATTACTTCAAGGCACCAATAAAATCAACAATGTCAATTTTGCTCGTTTTAAGCAAATTAGGCTAACTGATGCTTAGATGCATCCTTGGTTTGGCGGTTGATTTGAAAGAATCAAATTGACTTTTGCTCGCAATTAAAAACCAAATTCTAATTAAAAATTAAAAATTTGCGACTCGGTCTGTAAAATCCGAGCTAACCAATGGATCCATATTAATATTCTGCTGAGAAATTAAAAATTTTGAGCCAAAAAACAAAGTTTTAGTACTTAATTACAGTGAAGTCCAGAAAGTGATTTTACATTGCTGAGCCGCACTATTCCTCACACATAGCATAGCATCACACACTCAGCAGAAGAATCTCGCTAACTCCTTCGAAACTCAGAGTGACTTAACGAATCTAAAATGACCAAGATATCGAAAATCAAAACCACACCATGCTCTTCAGCCATACCCAATGAAGAACCTCCATGGCTCAAAATAATTTTTGAATCAGTTATAGAAAAGTTTCTTACATCGCTACAACCGAGATTTGCAGCAATCGACACAGCACTTGCCACGAACGCCGAAGAAATTAATGATATGAAATTGCGGCTTGGGAAGTTGGAACAAAATGCCGAAAAATACCAAAGTGAAAACTTC